>CAUJRU010002023.1:0-97673 GCA_963277665.1 Viscum album
CCCTACAAATCCCTCTTCCTAGACCACCCCCCCCCCCCCGAAAACCCCTCCCCCCTCCTGGACACTGGACATCCCCACCCTACATAAACCCCCCTCCCCCCTCCCCTAGACATCCCCCCTCCCCTAGACATCCCCCCTCCCCCCCTGCAGCCCCCTCCCTCCTGGACACCCCCTGCAGCCCCTCCCTCCCGGACACTGGACACCCCAACCCTACGTAACCCCCCCCTCCCCTGTATAGCCCCCCTTCTCCCCAGTAAAGACCCCTATAGCCCCCTCCCTTTTGGACACCGCTCTACATCCCCCTCCGTCTTGGACACTAGACACCCCCACCCTACATACACCCCCCTCCCCCTCCCCTATAAAGCCATTCCCCCCTAGAAAATCCCTCATCCTAGAAAACCCACCCCTCCCTCTCGGACACCCCCTATAGACCCCCCCCCTCCTGGACACTAGACATCCCCACCCTACATAAACCCTCCCCCTCCCTGGGACAGCCCCCCTCCACCTGCAAAAACCCCCATGGACACCCACCCCCAGATAGAACCTTGACACCTCCCCCCCCAGACCCTGGACAGATCCTCCTAGAAGCTGGACACCCCCCCAGACCCTGGGAAGTTCCCCCTGGGACAGCCCAGACCTCCACTCCCCTAGAAAGCCACCCCCACCCTCCTGGACAGACCCTCGACCCCCCCCCCCCAGAACCTAGAAACCCCCCCCCCCCCTCACTCCCCTGGATAGACCCCCCCCCCCCCTCCTACCCTCCTGAACAGACCCTGGAACCCCCCCCCCCCCCCCCCCAGATAGACCCTGGAAAGACCTCCCCCAAGATAGACCCCCCCCAGACCCTTGAAAGATCCCCCTAAATAGACCAGACCTCCACTCCCCTGGACATCACCCCCACCATCGTGGATAGACCCTAGAACCCCCCCCCCCCCCCCCCCTTGAACCTGGACACCCCCTGACCCCCCCCCCCCCCCCACACACACACACTCACCCACTCCCCTGGACAGACCCCCCCCCCCTTCCAGACTGTGGACACGCCCCAGACCCTGGATAGATCCCCCTGGACAGCTGAGACCCCCACTCTCCTGGACACCCCCTCCTGGACATAACCTGGAACCCCCTCAGAACCTGGATACCCCCCCCCCCGCCACCTCCATAATAGCAGCACCTTATAACAGTACTCACATTCTCTAGACACAAGGAAAAAATCACCACCTTCCAAATAAAACTTATCTCAAGCATAATACAATATATATTTTGAGAATTAAAACTCTCTCCAATATAAACAATAAAAAATTCAAAATTAACATAATCATAATAGAAAGAACTATTTGATAAAATTTAATGTATAAACCAAGAATAAATTTTACATATGAAATGTACCTCAATATCAGCATCACCAGAACCATCATGACCCTCATCGTCTCCTATAGAAACACCAACATCATTATCACCTCCTCTCATAACCACCTCTACCTCCACCACCACAACCATCATGATCATTGAAATATTCATTGGTTTATGCACCTAAATCGGTAGAAGGAGCAAAGAATCTTGATAAACATAATGCATACAAATGAGAACGCATTTAATTAATGAACACATTCAATGTTTATATAGTGATTCATAAAATATCATTATGTTACCAATAAAATACTCTGATAAACATAATGCATACAAATGAGAACACATATAATCAATGAAAACATTGAAATATTCTTGTGCATGATGCTTCGTGAGCCCGCCTCTCCCCACCCCCCCTTGAACCCCACCTATACCCCCCCTCGCACCCCTCCCACTGCCCCCCCCCCCCTTCCCCCCCACCTGCACCCCCCCATCCTACACCCTCCCCCTACTTCCCCCTTCCACCCACCTACCCACCCTTCCCCCTCCCCCCACTGCCCCCCTTGCACCCCACCAGCACCATCCACACGACCCTGCCCCCCCCCCCTTCACCTCACTCCACCTGCACCCTCCCCACTACCCTGCAGACCCCCACCCTGCACCCCCCTACACCATCCCCCCTACCCCCCTGCACTCACCCCACTGCCCTGCAGACCCCCCCCCCCCCCCCCCGCTGTGCCCCTCCCCCCTTCCAGTTTTCCCTCCCCCCACTGGCCCCCTTGAACCCCACCTGCACCCTCCCCACTGCCCTGCAGACCCCCCCCCCCTGCACCCCACTAATGGGTTAACATTATGGAGGAAAATAATAATTTTATATGATGTAAGGATGTTAACCACACTCAAAAAAATGAATGACATGATAACCTAGATATGAGGAACTGATAAACAAAAAGATTATTTTTCAATAATATATGAAGGTTACTGTGAAAGAAAAATAACAATGTAAGAAGAAAAATAAACATATTCCGAAGGTTTTCAAGGATGTATAGATAGAAAAATTTTTGAGGAATCAACGAGGTTGGATGAAAAAGAAAATAAGGATGAAAGTTCATTTCTAGAGTACATGAAGAAGAAAACCCCTGATATTAAAAATAAAACATAGAAAGATAACTCTATGAAACATAAGAAGATTAATTACTGAATTATCAAGTGTGGTCACATGAAGAAAGATGAAGAAAACATGAATAGTGGTTTTTTATTGAGATAATACTCTCAATTAAGCCCGGTTGAACTAGCAGGGATCTCATCTTATTTTTTTCAAATTTTAATGTCATTATCACCATCGAATTTTTTGATTTCGAACCTAGTTTTTGAAAACTTTACAATAAGATTAGATGTTTATTTCTTGCATACAACGCTATGTGTACACCCCAAAAATCTGACCAATCTCAAGCTGAAACTATGTTTATCAAAATAGATTTGAAATTAAAAGGAATTTATGAATATAAAATTTTCTCTAATCAAATATAGTAGATAAATAAAGGTAATTTATGAAGTGATCACGACGCCGAAATACACAAAATCAATTACTGACAAAAGAAATGGGTTTGATAGAAAAGGAAAACAAGTTTGGATCTGATACAAGTTTGTGAGGGGTAATGGTGAAAAGAAAAAAAGGAATAACATACAAACACCTAGGGAACGAAATGGGGCTTTGAAAGTAGCAGTCTAATAAATAAGAATCTAAATATTCAAGATGAAATAATTTAATGAAAGAAGTAAGGAACACATAATTTATGTTATTCAATCCCTTTAGACCTTACATGCACAAGAAGAACACCACCCAAACTAAAGTATTTTAATAATATCAAAATAAGAAACAATTATCGTATACAATGATGAAGAAACATCAACATGATAAAAAAACAACAACATTAAAATAAGATTCAAAGACTTACACGGTCGAACAGAAAGAGGTTTGGTTGTCCTGATCACACCCCCTCCCCCTACTCCCCACCTGCACACCCCCTCCATTGCCCTCAACACCCCCCTACCCCCCACCTATACACCCCCCTCTCCCTGCCCCTTGCCCCCCACCTACACACCCCCTTCCCCCTACCCTACCCCCCTCCTGCACATCCCTCCCCCAGAAACCCCCCTCTCCCTGCCCCCCTTCCCCCCACTTGCACACCCCCCCTCTCATGTACCCTACTTGCACATCCCTCCCCCTAGAACCCCCCCCCCCCCAACTCCTACCCCCCCCCATCTGCACACCCCCTTCCCCCAGCCCCCCCCCCCCAACACACTTACACACCCCATCCCCAGCCCCCTCCCCCTCACCCCCCCCCCCCACCTGCACATCCCTCCCCCCAGAAACCCCCTACCCCCACCTTCACACCTCCCTCCCCCCAGCACACCCCCCTGCCCCATTCCCCCCACCTGCACACCCCCTTCCCCCTCCCCTGCCCACCCCCTACCCACCCCACACCCCCTACCCACCCCATGTGTCACGACCCGTCCTTGAGGCCTGTGTCGTGACTACCCCAAGACCGCCTTCCATAGGCCAGGGGATGATGACTAGCACCAAAGGCATAAGTCGTTGTCCACCCCGGGTGCCTCGCACAAACGATCCAGTGTCATGCGGTCAACCACATGTAGGTCTAGTCCTCTTAGACCTCTGCATCATCTGTCTACTGCCCACTGCAGATGACTCTGCCGCATGCCGGCTAGTGGTGGTTCCTACTGCTGGATACTGCTCAGCAAGGAAACTCTCCACTAAGATGGCTCGCTCCAACACCCCTGTCTATTTCGGAATGATGTGGGAAACAACTGAAGCTCTGATCTCTCACCTGAGTCCCTACTCAAAGGTTCGGGCCCTGAAGAATGGGTCTCATACCATGTCCGTGGAATAGCGCGAGAGATCGGTAAACCTCGTCACGTACTGGGCTACTGTCATGCTGCCCTCCCGCAGCTGTAGTAGCTCCTGGATGCGCACTGCATGGAGGGTGGCTGGGAAGAACTCTGAGCGGAAAAGGCTCTCAAAGTCCGTCCAAAGGAGAGATTCCTCGTTGTGCACCTGGAGAATCAAGCTCCACCATCTTCCTGCTGCCGCGTGCAGGAGGCTCGCTGCAAGGACCACCATAAGGTCAGTTGGTGTCCCTACCAAACGGAAAACTCGTACAACTGCCTCCAGCCAATCCTCGGATGCCTGAGGGTCTGTCTCCCCACAGAACTAGGGTGGTCGCTGATGCTGAAACTCGTTAAGTACACTAAGGTGACGTGCACTGTCAGCGGCTAGGGCTGGTAGCATCGGTGGCTCGGCGGGTAGTGGTACCACCGGTGCCTCTGCTGTCAAAGGGCCCTGTACTGAGGCCTCGTCGCTCGGGGGGCTGTCTTCATGTACAACGCTCAAAACCCTAGCTGGATTCCATCATGGGGCCATCCTGAAAAGAGACAGGTGTGCCAAAGTTAGAACAGTATACCTTGTGAGGTGACACAAATTAATCACAAAGAAAACTTGAAACACACAAGCAATCAATGTTTTCATGCATTAAGTCAGAAATCAGAAGTCAGGGTCCTGGTGTACAGATACGTCAACCACCGCACCAACACTGGACTCCCTGGACTGATAACCACACTCAATACTCTTAACACTATTGCTTCACATAGAAAAAGATCAGAGTCCTGAGTTCTGCGGTAGAACCGAACTCCTCTAATACCAATTTTTCACGACCCGTCCTCGGGGCCTGTGTCGTGACTACCCCAAGCCTGCCTTCCATAGGCCAGGGGCTGGCGACTAGCACCAAAGGCATAAATCCCGATAGCTGGGAAGGCATTTCCTTTATAAAAGTAACAAAAAACCATAGAGTACAAGCGGAAGTAAAACACTAAGTACAAAAAGGAAGTGTTGAAAAGTAAATGGGCCAGAATACAAACCCAATCGAAAGTACAGCTACAACTGAAATAAATTACAACAAAGAAAACAGCTGGATGAAAGGAAGCATCTCCTGGGTCATCCTCCTCGGATCCTACCTGAATGGTAGGTACAGATAGCGCAGCTCCTGGATCGTCTACCACGAGTCCTACCTGAAGGGTAGGTATAGATAGCCTCTACAACGCTCTCGCCAGTCAACCTCATCCGAGTGTCGCCTCATCGTGAAGTCCACCACTAGATACTGTCTCATCATGAGGTACACCTCCGGGTACCATCCCTCGAACACTCGGCCTCTATCTGCGCTGCCCATCGTCTGCAACCAACACAACGAGGTGCGGGCATAACCCGTGTAGGGGTGAGTATAACGATACTCAGTAGGGACCCCGAGACCCACAAGGTCTCACTAAATCCAACAAGGATAACCACAAATAAGATCTCAACAGATAACCTATACTTAGGTATAAACCCATACATATGGCCAAGTTATCGAATAACCCATCTCAATCATGAGGTAACACAAAGATTTATGAAATCAATGGATAACCACTACCCAGGTTTATGCCTATACATATACCTATGTTATTAAGTTACCCATCTCAATAATGAGGTAAATACAATGGTCATAGACTCAGCTCAACCAGGATCTTATTCATGGTGTCGAAACCATGGCTGCTGGAGAACTCCCCCTCTGTACTCGACAGAGGAGGATTTCGGCGCGCTTGGTTGTTGTGGCAGGCCCACTGTACTCGATAGAGGAGGAGTTCGGCGTGCTTGGTTGTAGCGGCAGGCCCACTGCACTTGACAGAGGGGGATTTCTCCAGCCGCCGTGGTTTCGACATCATGAATAAGATCTTGGTTGAGCTGAGTCTATGACCTTTGTATTTACCTCATTATTGAGATGGGTCACTTGATAACTTAGGTATATGTATGGGCATATACCTAGGTAGTGGTTATCCGTTGATTTCATAAATCTTTGTGTTACCTCATGATTGAGATGGGTTACTCGATAACTAGGGTATATGTATGGGTTTATACCTAAGTAGAGGTTATCTGTTGAGATCTTCTTTGTGGTTATCATTGTTGGATTTAGTGATACCTTTAGGGTCTCGGGGTCCCTACTGAGTATTGTTATACTCACCCCTACACGGGCTATGCCCGCACCTCGTTGTGTTGGTTGCAGACGACGGGAAGCACAGACATAGGCCGAGTGTTAGAAGACTGGACGGTACCCGGAGGTGGACCTCACGACGAGACCGTATCCGGTGGTGGACTTCACGATGAGGCGACACTTGGAGGAGTTTGACGAGCAAGAGAATTGTAGAGGATATCTGTACCTACCCTTCAGGAAGGATCTGAGGAGGACGACCCAGTAGATGCTTCATTTCTTCAAGTTGTTGTCTTTGTTGTACTTTATTTCTGTTGTAGCTGTACTTTCGATTGGGTTTGTATTCTGGCCCATTTACTTTTCAGCACTTCCTTTTTGTACTTAGTCTTTTGCATCCGCTTGTACTCTGTGTTGTTTTTTTACTTTTATAAAGGCAATGACTTCCTAGATATCGGGATTTACGCCTTTGGTGCTAGTCGCCAGCCCCTGGCCTATGGAAGGCGGGCTTGGGGTAGTCACGGCACGGGCCCCGAGGACGGGTCGTGACACCATGAACCCCCTAACCACCCTACAAATTTCATTCCACTTCAACCACTTAATGAAATATGTTTATAAAGGATCATTCGTGATGTTTTTTCAGGAAAAAAATATGTTTTTCCCTAGATCATGATGATGGATGATTTCTAGGAATCCAATATTGAATTTGGAATGATTAGTTATTTCCATTATGATTAATAAATATTTATTTGTTGGGTAATACATAATACTTTCCAAGGATTTTTATCCATTTCTTGGGGAGTTTATAATTACCTATATCATTATGAATCAGAGAATTCAAACGAAATTGAATTTTTAGTCTCCAAGTAGCGAGAGTTTCAAGAAGTGGTATTTCGAAAAACAATCTGAGTTGAGGGATGTCTCTTGAATAGTTTTTATCCCTATATTGTTGGTCAGGTGGTTTATGGGGTAATCAAGTACCAGTTAGAGGGTTTCTAGTCCATTCTAATTAATTTTAAGACCCATCAATTACCATGTCTAGGTACACAGGGTACCAAGTCTAATAAAGGAAAAAATAGTAGATTATGAGTTTTATAGTGGGGTATCCTCTAGTGGGGAACTAGGTATGGCTTACTGGATATCCATGTACTAGGTTTATGGTTGTGTTCTCTATGTATTTTATACTCCCTTACTGTATTCATGTAGTCCATGTCTTGAATAAGATAGTGGTGGTAAATGATATGATAAGAGACATGAACTAAAGAATAGATTGGTGATATGAGATGAGATATGGGACCTCAACCTATGTGAGTGGGTGATATAATGAGATGAGAAGAAATACCTCACCCTGAGTGAAATGTTTATGATATAAGATAAGATACAAGACCTCACCCAAAGTGAGATGGTTTCTATTTGAGAGGGTTTATGTGAAGTCACTCTAAGTGAGTGGGAGGTGTTATTAGATAAGTTATGAGACCTCACCATGAGTGGGAGGGTGGAAGTACAAATAAAACATGATATCATAACTTTTTATGGGACCCCTACTTGTGTGAGAGTGTTCTGGCCCGAATAATTAGTGGAAAATATGTATCCCAGGACGCACAGTTTTTTTAAATAATGCGACTGCAGACAGGGGAACCTAAAAGTCCAAACGGTTTCTCTACAACTGTGCAGGCCTAGATTCACAACCATGTGGCCTATTACAGATGGAGGGAATATCCATTTATCATGGTTTGCACATAGTTTGTGAACCATGTGCAGTGGGGTTTCGAAAAAAAAATAGAATTTTCCCATCTCATTAATTCTAAAAAATATTTATCATTTTCCCTTACCTATAGTGGATATTCAAGGGGTTCGTACTCCCAAAGAGCTTCCTCCTCCATGCTTGGATATTCTACTATTCCTTCTAGCATCCTTTTTCAATTCCTTCGGAAGTATTGGATAATATAAGTTAAGACTAACCTCATGTTTATACTACCAAGTATGAGTTCAATGATCTTGGTGTTATGGTTGTATCTCAAAGGTACATGTTCCAAAATCTTCTAATGGTGCAAGTAGAAATGTCTCAAGATGTACTTGATGAGGTTAAGTATTTCAGGACTGAAATGAAGGGAATCATACACAATTTATAAAGTGTTGTATTAAGCTAGTTTGAGTTCATTAAAAGGTTTCAACCCTATATAACTTCCACATCAAAACCATCAGTTATTCCAGTGTTTTAGAGCGGAGTTGATCAATTTCTCTCAAAAGTCACTACAAACAAATAAGAAACCCAAAAATCAAAAAATATCTAATTAAAATTGGTCCAAAGAATAAGAACGGAATAAACCTGACCCAAATCCAATCTGGAACTCACTATCTTCAATGGTGGTGGATAGAACGGGCCTCACCATAAGAATCCACCTATAAGAAAATAGTGGGAAAAGAAATGAGATATAACAAATTCTTATATATATGTGATCAGTGTGTCAACTGTACATGATAAATGATACATGAATCTATAACCAACAATGAAAAAATAATATTCAGATAGATATGTACATCCCAATACTAAATAACATGATCATTAATAAAGCTCTTAATTTTTTAAACATCACTCATTCAGCTCAAGTCACAATGATTTAAGCTGTGATGAATAACCCAAGCATCTAATCAACATCATCTATATTATTATTAAAAATTCATGATTTTTTTTATCAAGAATCTCTTTCACCCCCTACCACTACACCATCACCCCCCCCCCTGCCCCACCCCCTGCCCCCCTCTTTCACCCCCTGCCCCTGCACCAACGCCCACTGCCCCACCCCTACCCCCTTGCCCCACCCCAACCCCCTTTCACCCCCTTCCCCTAACACACCCCTCCCTAACTTTCACCCCTCCCTTTTCCCCTTGCACCCCCACTGTCCCCTCCCCACTATACACCCCCTCCCCCTGAGCATTTCATGATATCATTCCAACTATATAAATATCATATCAGGGTGTAACCCAGGCTTACCAAATTCTCAGGTCCAAAAAACCAACTACTCATCATGAATGGATTCGTGAATATATTCTAAGAATCATGATAATGTCTATAGACTCCAATAAAATGAATGGATTGAGGTTGATTCCTAGGCACCTCGAGTAATCACTGAATAAGAAACATCCCCCAAGTCACCATGCCAAATGGTCGAATCCCATGCATCCTGATCAAGAATAAGTAAAATCATCAGGATTGAATGGATAATCCTAGGGATAACATAGTCATATCATAATAATAATAATCTTGAATAAAAATAAATAATCCCCTAATCCAACTCAGTTGGATCCTAGTTAGGTTGGTTACCCTAGGGACTTGTGGCATCCAAAGAATCCCATATAGACTTGAGGTCAAATCCCAATTTCCCAAGAATTCTTCACATGGTTAAATAGTTTAATCCCAGGATACATGTCAGGAATTCATGATGACATCATCATGTATAATTTTTCTCACAACCATAACACATAAGCCCCAAGGTCGAATCCTAGGAAACACTCTTAGGCAACCACCATACCATCGTCACATCAGGCCCATAGGTCAGGTCCCAAGAAGTACATCTGGGCACCATGGTTGAATCCAAAATAAACATATGAAGGTATAAAAAAAAATTTAATTTTTTAAAAATTTCCAAACCCATCACTACAATTCATAAACCCGTGGGATTATACATTTGATACAGGTTTTAAGGTGACACTCACTACCATCTCTACCAAGGACATATGCATCTGCTTAGGGTTGGTTAGTCAACGAGGCACCCATTGGGGTCCTCTATGTTAAAATTTAATAGAGGCACTCTCACACAGGTCCTCGGCCACAATCTAGGTCTTGGTTCAAGAACTGATGCTCAAAGTAATACTATTTTTTAGGCATCATAATAAATAGAGCCCAATCTTTTTTACTACACAAGATATGTCATCTTAACAAGAGTCAAGAGATGGCACATGACCCATTTTGGTCTTCAAGGTCACACAAGGTCTATCTTCTCTCACAAACCAAGTCCATAACCTAGGATAAGTGTGTCTCAAGTTAAGGCCTAGACTATTAGTGTCCAAGGTAAGACAGTAATTACCAAGGTCCATCAAGGCCTTAGTACTTTATAAATCATAATGGATGAATTTAAATTTAATTAATTAAAAAGTTAATTAATTAAAACCAATTAATTTATATATTGGTTATGGGGTTAATTTAATTTAATTAAATTGATCACTTCATTATCAAGACTGCAACCCATGAGAATAAATCAAAAGCATAAATACTACGTGGTAAAGTATGCATAACTCCTATATTTATTCGACACTTTTCTAATTATTCCCCAAAGGTAAGATGAAGCTTCCAAGAAACACAAAAGACTTTCCATGCTCATTCCCATCCCACATCACTAATCAAGATCCCAACTCTCTCTAAGAAGCTTAAAACAATTATCTAAAACATTTAAAATTAATTTATCGGTTTAATTTTAAAATGGAATAATCATCAAACATCTAACTTGATACCTTATTACACTGGAACCAATTCCAACGACATCCCAAGGGTCTACCTCATATCCCCAGACCTACATCAAGAAAAATCCCCAAAAAACAATTCCAATAAAATAGTAAATTTAATTTAAAATATAGTGAAAGACTATGAAAATTCACAATGATAACATAATTTTCGAAATCCCTGAAAAAATGGGTGTAGATGGAATCTTGGGATATCCTCATCCTAGGTTGTATGAAAGACCCTTGAGAAATGCAATCTGGTTTTATCTTAAGACATTTTCACATGCTTGTCTAGACTCGCATGGCATAAAGCACATACAACTCATATAAATTGGAGAAGAAACTTAGGAACCACATACCACATAGTTATATGAGCCTCTCCATCCGATATTGATAGATGGACTGATCTAAATCAACACGATTATGAAAAATATATAAAATCCACATGTTATAGATTTAGAATGAAATGCCATGAAATGGTGAGAGAGGTCGCAATGGGTATTGTCGGGGTTGGAGGGTTGCACGAAGAGGGTATTTGGGAAGAGGGCACTGTCGGGAGATAGGTCGAGGGAGGAGGGTCGCATGTCAATAGAGGATGGAGGAGGATGGTGCCGCTATGAGATAGGTTGATGGAGGAGGGTCACGGATTGGGGGAGGATGTAGGAGGAGGGTTTCGCTGCGAGAGAGAGGTTGTGGGTGGAGGGTTGCTGATCGGGGGAAGATGGAGGAGGATGGCGTAGAGGGTTCCATATAGAGGGATAATGGAGGAGGAGCCCGATATATTTTCGGGGGTAAATGGGGGGAGACAAACATATCAAGGGAGAATGGAGGATCCTGATTGATTTTGGGAAAAAAAGGGGGACGGAAAATTTTATCCATGGTTTTTTAATTAAACTGTGGCTATAAACCGGCTATAGCCACGGACCTGTAAAACCATGGATATAGGTCCCTGTCTATAACCTAAATTTCTACTAGTTTATATTAATTACTTTAGGGTCGAATGATTAATTAAATAGGTTTGATATAATTATAATGATAATTATGATCCTAGATTAATGATATTAATTGGTTTGACAAATGATAATTTTTTTAATTAATTGATGTGTCTTATGTTGATAAATATTTTATGTTAGATACTAGACCTATGAATTTTACATTCTCATATTTTGATCTCAAGTAATATCAATGTAATTGATACCTTGGGCTTTGAAGTTGTTTGGAATGATGATTTTATTTAGATATGGCTCATGTTTAATGTGAATCATGAGGGATTGGTTGATGCTTTTGATACCATCAAGGGATAAGCACACTGGTAATGAATGTTTGAGGGAAGATTATATGTTTATGTTGGATGCCTGAGGGATAGATGCACAGTCACATGATTCCTGAGGGAAATATTCTAGTTATTCCTATGTTCTAGATTTTAGATACCCTAAGGAAGAGATTCAAGTTATGCTTAATGGTGAGGTTTTGGTTAGCAAGAGGTATAGGGTTTTACATTTATGGTATATTCTAAGTGATTCATCCTTGGTAGGATAATCTTCCACTAATTTGGGTGATCTATCCTAATATAGGAGGGTCTACCCATATCCATAAATACTTATCATGGTGCCATAGTAGGTATAGCCACCAGGTGTCCCTTAGGATCCTGGTCGGGTTGTTGTTTATTTATTCATCACTGCTTGTTTATTTTTCTGTATATACCAACTCACTAATTTACATTATATATCAGTTAATGTATTGGGTTTGACACCATGTGTGCTGGACTACCAAGATTATTATCTCACACCCTTCTTAGGCACTATTTGGTACCCAAATAGATATTATTACTCACAGGCCTTTGGATTCATTGCTTATGTTGTGTTGTGTACATGGGAGCTAGGGAGAACATGATTGAGATCTTGCTCATGATTCTTGAGGAGTTGACCATTGGGTTTTTCATTTCTTTTTTTAATACGTTTACCTTATATTAATATCTTACATTACACGCATCATTATATGGAATTGGCGTTGGACATTTTATTTTTATTTGAAAATTATTTTATTTTTCCACTATCTATAACCCATTTATTATATGACTTCCACCATTTATTGCTATTAATTATCTGATAAACTGATTTGATACACTATCATGAGGGTACAGTCTCCCCACTATCAACTCTTTATACCCTTCAGTAGCCTCTGTTTTACCAAGGGGCATGCATAAGGCCATGTGACCCACTGGTATAGCCATTGTCTTTGTGGTGAGCTGGGTCAGGACATTAAAAAGTGTTATCATATGAGTTTTCTTTTTTCTATTGTCTTATTGTTTTGGTTTGGAAGACAGGAGACTAGAAATGGGTTAGTTATTGGTAAATAGTCATGTTTGGGACCAATCATCCCATGTATAGTGAATGACCAAGCATCCAAGGCTGGGATTATTGTTTGTGATTTTTTATGATTATAGTTGACAAGATTTCACCTTGAGTGATTGGTGTACTTTCCACTACTTATGGATTTATGAGATTTATTCTATTTTACCCTTTTCATAGTATGGAAAGGATAAATCATTTCATGAATCATAATAGGCACATAGAAATTCACATGTCATGCTTATTCAATGACATCTAGTTGTATATATAGGCTGTATTCTGATTCGATTTGTGTTCCTTGAGTGATCTAACTTTTATTGATTGTATAGCATGCTTAGATATTTATATTACATGTCGTATAACTTCATTGAATGCCTTTATTTTTTAGTATGCCATGCTTCTATGATTTCAGTATGTTTCTCTATATTAGTAACTTGTAGTGACATACTTCACTATGTTTTAAATATGTAATTGATGGAATGGGATAAATGTAATTGGTTGTGATTAAAATGGGATTTAGTTTTCAGTTGTAATGTGGGTGGGAATCTTAAAAAGAATAAAAGGCAACCCATATACTTGAGTCATTTTCGATATTTAAATACCATTAGTGGCTGTTCAGCTTTAATTTAAAATGAATAGAGTAACCATCTAAGTTCCCAAATGTACCCTAGTATGTAATTTGGGGAATGGTTCTTATGGGATAACCCATAATGGGTGTTTATAGCTTTAAATATAAATAAAATTCTATTGGGTTGCATTCTGATAAACCCAGGATGGCTTAGCAGGACCATCGTAGGTCGCCTGATCATTAATAACATAAGATGAATTTATTCTAGAAAATTTCATAATTATGATTGAATGTCAAAAATTGTAATTGTTTTTTAAAAAAATGATTTTTTTGAGTCTCCCCATCTTTTCATTGATGTGTTGGCTAAATATTTTAAATAGTTAAAGATAAAAATTTGAATAAATTAAATTACATGAAAATGGAACCTATATAAGTGTCCTTTATTTAAACCCTCGTGTAAGGGTATCTTGAGATTTTATTTTGAGTGTCCCTGGAATAGAAATGTGACCAATTTCCATAGGTAGTTTCATTTTTATAAATGGATTAAATTATCATCTCTTGAACCTTAGTTTTTTTGGTTTGTGATGACCTAGTGATAGGGTCAACACTTTTACTTTCATAAGGGGTTTTCCTATAGTTGGGAGCACCCTTATAATTCAAATTCTATACTAAAACTTGTTAGTTTCTGACGTTTGATGTTTTTAGGGTGTCATTTTACCTTTTAGGATGTTTAGATTCAAGTGTCACCCTTTTTTTGTATGGTTGGTCATGTTTTTCTTTGACCTTTGTTATGGGTGTGATCATTGAGTAATTCTTATTTTCAGTTATTTAGACATGCATCGAGGATGGTCTCCCACTTTTTAGGTCACTTGACCCTTTATTCTTCTTCAATGATGGAAGACTCATTATTTCGTCATCATGGTTAATGGTCGTATGTGGCAATTCGATTTTGGATTGAAAATCTTATGTTTTCCATCCAATACATGAATTTATATGAACGATATCCTATGGATAGTATTTATGATGTGTCATTTTCTCATATAACCTTGGGGTAGTATGCCTTAATGGACATGGTACCTGTAGAGTGTTTAATGATGTAACAAACATGTTGAGTTCGATAGACTTGTTGATCCTTGCACTATTGAGTATGTACTTGGGTCATATCCATAGTAGAGTGACTTGGGAGTTTTCAATTAAAATCATCCCAATTCTCAAGATCACTTTTCAAGGGAACTGGATTGTTTTACATTCCATTCTGTTGGGCCTTTTTTTTATTCCATTTGTTTTACATTTTCATTTATGACGGTTCTAACCTAGCTCACTTTTTAGCAGCTAGTATATCTCTTCTTTTTGATGATTAGGACACTCCTAGGGCGAGGAATTTAATATCAGGTTCTTTTAATTATGTGTCCCTCTATGTTGAAGGAACACATCCAAAGAGGACAATTGGAGAATGGTTCGGCTTTCTTGAATGCTCGTGAGGATTTTGAAATTTAAATCATGTTGGTGTTTTATTGGAAACATGGTGTTGGTGTTGGTGTGGTTGGAAGTGTATAAAACCTTTGAGAATTTCTATTGGTTGTGGGTAGACTTCGATGGTTATGATTGAATTATCATGGGATGCCTCAGGTGGTAAAGGATGGATGATCTGTTATTTATGGTGCATCAGCCGGTGATGTTGAGTTTCTTCTAAGGTATTGACTAGTAGCAGTTTGACCATTGTCCTTCTGGTAATATTTAAAATCCTCCTAGTGTACTATTCCTTGAGATATGAGCAAGTCCCCTATCTTGACATCATCTTTTATACACTAAGAGAGTTTTGGTCTTACACAATGCTATAGTTTAAAAGTTATTGGGCAGTTTAAGTGGTCACCTAGTGTAGTATAATGAATGTGTGGTTCTTATATAATCTTGGTTATTCTTGAGTGAACCTTGTATTCTTGTGAGGGAAATCCTAGGAAGAACTCTTGTACACCATACATTTATTCTTACTTCATGACTTGGATTATTTTACTCTAGTCTCAATCAATTTTTTTATGTGGATGTCTTGGATTTGTACCAATGTCTCACTCATAAACATGGTGTATGGACTACTTTGGGTAAATTCCTTACATCCAAATGAGTGTGTTTTGTGTTAACGAGGTATTTTCATTAAATTTTGGATCAACTTGGACTTTAATGTCGATGGTAAATAAACCATTTTAACAATTTTAAAATCACTCGAGAAGCATCTCAAGAACACGTCAGGGTGTGTCCTATAGGAATTTCCGATGGTGGAAGGTGTTGTGGCTCATAATTTTTCCTATTTCTAACATTAATGTCTAAGGTGGGAAGTACCTTTGAATAGATGTTTAACGAGATGATGACATGATCAGGTCTCTAGCTAAATGGGATAAGGTAACTTCCATATCGGTGTTTCAGTAGGAAAATGATCATTTTCTCATGTTTTGACAGCTTAAACATTATTTTTTTTAGAATTTCTAAAAGGTGTGTTGGGATTTGGGAAACACAACATGATCATTTTAATATGACTTCATAACCCTCTATGGGTTTGGTGATTTTTTTGTTCCCAAAGGCTCATCAAGGATGAGAAGCTCAAAGGTGGGAAGATTTTAACATCTTTTGTTTGTAACCGGACAAAAAAACCCAAGGGATTTTAAAATTATGGCATCCTCTCGATGTGCTGTTTTTTAAACTGTGTTTTGGAATGATTTTTCAAGAATTAGAATACTATGATGTGTTTTTTAAAAGAAATTAAGTTAATTAAATTAAATTAAAATTAAACATTTTTAAATTAAAAATAAATGGGGAATAAAAAAATAAAGTTAAGTTTTAATATTATTATTATTATTATGTTTCTTGTCATGTTTATTATTATTATGTTATTTTATTTTATTAAAAGACCAAGGGTTGTCCCTATCCCTCTCCCCCTCCAGCATCACCACCTTCCCATGGGAAAACCCCCTAGTGCATGACCCCTATCCTTTAGCTCCCTCTATACTCAACGATCTCATTTTGTTCTATCTGGTTCTTGGTCTGATTCTCTGAGGTAAGCTTGTCTCTCTAACTCTTCTCCCTCGCTTGGATGATTTTTAGTCTCCATCACCCTATTTTGGTTTAGATGAAATCCTAGGTCAGAATTTAATGTGATTTTTGGTTTTTCTTTTAGTTTTAGGGTATGCAAAGCATCCATCGAGACTCCCTTGTGCGTATTCTAGCAACTGCCACCAAAGGAGAAGTGGTTCAGATCATCTTGGCCTACCATCGTTGATCCGGGATAAGTTTTCTTGTCATTATTCATTGTATCTATATCTATAATTGATTTTTTTGTAATTTATGAGTCCCGTGTATAAATTATAGTAGATTTTGTTCAACTTTTAAGGTTATAACTCATAAATATAGGTTTGTGTGTGTGTGTCTATATATATATACATTACTTTTACATATTCCCTCAAGGAAATGGGAATATATACTTTGGATTAAGGGGTATATATATAATAATAATGTGTGTGTGCAAGTATGGAGCATCTTTGAGTTTAAGTTTTTTTTCAAATTCTGAGTGTTTGACTTTTCTTGGAACCTCTTGGAGGTTGGATCCCTATCCTTTTCCTTTAATTCAATAATTCATTAATTACATTATAATCACACTCCCTTTGGATATTTATTTCTTGTTTTTTTAATAAGTGTTTTGTTATGATCCTTTATTTATAAACAAGTGATGGTTTTATAATAAAACCCCTCCAATGGAGGTTCATTGTTTGCAAAAACCCACAGGGATAGTTTATGCTTATTTATCTTTCTTGGAATATTATATTTGATTAGTTCTAAATGAGTTTTAAAATTAATGTTAAATACAATTAAATGATATTTTTGATAAATTAATGTCATGATTTTATAATAAACCCCTCCAATGGAGGTGTGCTTTCTTCTAAACCAAAACATATTGATAATTGTTTATATCATACTTAGTTTTTTGTTCGAGTTTTCTATATTCCTCTTATTTGTGTTGGTTTTGTGGATAGTTATAATTTTCCCCTTTAAATAATATAAATTGAATTGTAATGATGATTTAGTTTAAATGACATTACTCGAGTAGGTATATGGCGTGTTACCATGACACATTCATTTTTACCCTTCAAGTATTATAAATGAATTTTCCTTGTTTTGGCAAGTGTATAATTGTATATGGTAAATGGTTTATATAGGAAGGCTTATGATACATAATAGAATCCATGTTAATGATTTTAAAAAGACATTTTCCAATGGAAATAAGAAGTCTCATGACTTGGTTTTCATATTTTAATGAAGTGTGGCACCACAATTTTCTTTGTATTGATTAATGACCTTCATGAGAAGTATTTACCTCATGTTTTGAATCATACACACACACATAGATATGTGTGTGTGTGACCATGCCCTTGATAGAATGTAATTGAAAAGCATAGTAGGTTATGACTTATGTAGTAAATTATGAAAATGAATTTTTGACTTATACAATATTCCACACTATATGTTTAACGCTTTGTACCACAAGTGGGTGGTATAAACTAAATCCCTTTTTGTATGATTTAATTATTTCATGTATATGAAATATATTTGATCATGTCGGCATGTCACACCTGACCAAATAAATTGAATAATCCCTATTAAATTATAATTTTTTATTTTAAACCATCCCTTGGAACCCTATGGGTCTATAGGCATGGAGACTCATACCTATGTCCACCCAATTCGTTTTCTAGACTTGGACATTATTAAGAATTGTTTTATTTGAATTTAAATCCCTATATTTAATTGGATAAATTATTGACTTTGGATTAGACTTTTGAATAGGAATAACAAAAAATTGTGTGATTTCTTATCGTAGAATCAACTTGGTGAAACTGGTTAATTAATTTATTAAGTACTTTAGGGTCCAATGGTTAATTAAAAAGGTTTGATATAATTATGATAATAATTAAGAACTTTGATTAATTAAATGAGTTGGTTTGATATATGATAACTTTTATAAATTGATCATTGTGTCTTATATTGATAAATATGGTTTTCTCAATACTAGACTTTTGAATTTTTATTGTTTAGCCTTTGAGCTCATGTGATATCAATGTGATTGATACATAAGGGTTTGATAATGTTTGGATTGTTGAGTTTGTCTAGATATGATGCATGTTTAATGTGATGCCTAAGGGCTTGGTGCATGTTTTTCAAACCACCTTAGGGATAAGTGCACTGTTACTAAATGCCTGAGGGAAGATTATATATTTATGTCAGATTCCTAAGGGGTAGATGCACAGTCACATGATTCATGAGGGTGAGATTCTAGTTATGCCTTTGGGTGAGATTTTGGATATCCTGAGGGAGAGATTATACTTATTCCTGATGGTTATTTTTTTATTATCCTAAAGGATGAGGTCATACGTTTATGGTATATTCTGAGTTGTTCATCCATGGTAAGAGAATCTTCCAACTATTTGGGTGATCCATCTTGAAGCAGGAGGATCTACCCATGTAACTAAATACCTAAAAGGGTAATAAAGTAGGTATAGATACCAGGTGTCCCTTAGGAACCTGGGTGGGTTGTTTTTTATTTATTTGTCACTTATTTTTTTGTTTTTCTATATATACCTACACACTACTTTACATTATATATCATGTAATTGATTGGGTTACAGATTGTGGGTGTGGACCTACTGATATTATTATATCACACCCTAATCGGGCACTATTACGAACCCCATTAGATATTTATTCTCACTGGTATTTGGATTCATTTATTTTTTTTGTTGTGTATATAGGATCTAGGGAGCATAGGACTAGGATCTTGCTTAGGATTCTCAAGGAGTTGAATATTGGGTGTTTCTTCTCTTTTGTTTCTTATACTAATTTTACCTTATAGTAACACCTGACATTACATGCATCATTATATAGAATTTTCAATGGCCATTTTATATTTATTTATTTATTATTTTATTCATCCACTATATATATTCCATTTATTATATTGCTTCCACTATTGCTTTCTATTTATTATCTAATAAACCATTATGTTACTCTGACATGAGGGTATAGTATCCTCATTATCACATATTTATAACCTCACTAATATTAAGAAACCTTTGGAGTATGGGGAGGTGAACTTGAGGCCATGTGACCCACTAATCTTACAACTTTCTTAGTGGGGAGTCGGGTCAAGATGTTACAGGTGCAAGTACAGTCTTGTGTTAATCAGGGAAAATGGATTAAATTTTTAATCTACTGAGGATACATTCATGTCATTAAATTGATTAAGACTTCACCGATGGCAGTGATCTAGGTGCAGTCGATGGAAGTGTTATAAGGGAGGAAATTTTATATCCATATAATTTTGGTAAAGGTATTGTTAATTGAATATATTGAATGTGTCTACTCTTCTGTTCTCCACAATAACTATTGAATCTTAGTAGATTTAGTTATGACCAACACATTTTTAGTGTATACTCCCTGGAAAAGATATTAGTGGTGACCTATTAAAAAAAATTATTGTATATATTAATCTAAATGTTTAATAACTACATGATTCCATCAAATAGGTTTTACAAGTACCTACCAACATGGGAACAAGATCTGTTAGTTTAAAAGAAAAATTTGACACACAGATTCACCCCTCCCCTCTCAGTGTGTTCTATGTTCCTACAGGATAGAGCTATTAGAATAATTTTATGAGGCATAGAGTGAGAACCTCTATCATCATCTTTTCCCTACATGGGTTTCTTGGTGTCATCATGACCAACACTATGTGGGTGTGGATCCCCTATAAAGCAGGTTAATCTAGGTTGGGTAGTTGGTATATCCCATGGCCTTGGATGTGATCCAGTTATATAAATAATTATCCTTATATATCCATCATGTAATTCTTATAGCGAGACCCAACAAGCATGAAATATTGGACGGACACCATCACTGCTATCTGACTCATGGTTTGTGTTCTCCCGAATGAGTGTTATGTGGAACCTTTGAGTAAAAATCCTAGGATGGTAGTACAGTTATGACTTTACCATGAGATTGTGTGTCTCTATTGAGTACCTATGGATATTCTTGTTATATATGATGTACACCAATAACTATGATGAGATGGAAATTATTCTTGATGAAATATGCTTAGTGATTTTGGGATTCCCTACTAGGTGTTTTTATACTCACCCCTGCATGTGCTTTGCCTAAATGTGTCATGTCTTATATAGAAGATCAAACTTTTGATAGAGCCCTAGAGGGACTAGGAGAAGGTGTAGATTAGGGATCTAGATAGAAATAGTTGTGTTACTACATTCAATTTAATTGTATTCCTAACCCATTTTACATATTGGAATTATTTTCATTTTCTTTGGGGTGGGCTTGTATTTGGTCCTTTTTCTTTTCAGTACTTGTTTTCATACTCTGATGGTGGGAAATTCGATTTATCAATCTCAATTTATTAGTTGTTTTACTTTTTATTATTTTATTGTCTTGTAGATGTGTGTGTGTGTGTGTGTATTTACATTAGTCTAAGGCCTCTCATGTGTGTGATATACTTACTCAGCACTGGTTTCCATCCCCCGACCTATTAGAGGTCTCCTCGGGGTAGTCAAGACATGGGCCCCATTGAGGAAATTAGTGACATTAGTGGTAAAAATATTAATTTTTAAAAGCTATGTGGGAATAAAATTATGTGATGAGGTGGTTTTATCCTTAGTTTTTCATATTAGAGTGATGGAATTTTGGGGGTAAAGTTAAAATAAGCGGGTATAAAGTAACATACCATGAGATTATGAGGTATTTATCTTTATTCAAATTTAATGTGTTTGATAGATTTCATTAAACTAAATATTGAAACTATAAGAATAATATTTTAAAATTATAAAATGATCCCATTTTATGATATATAAATAAAATATAATTACTAAAATTAGATTTTTGTTTACTTAGAAAATACAATTTTTTCTAAAGAACTATTTTTAAATGTTTTTATGAGCATTATATTATCCTGTATATTTTATTTAAAAGATATTTTAAATTATTTAAAAAATAATTCATAATATTTAAATCATAAACTATAATTTATTTATATATATATATATATATAATTATTCCACTTGTTATTAATTGGTTTTAAATGAAAATAAAATCATTTGAAGATAAAAACTGGTGCTTTTTTAAAAAAAACATTAATGTGTGGAATGTTTTTCTATATTGAAAAATAAAAATAATCACTACTAATGAATAATTTTAATGAACTTTATTAATTATATGGTAAATAGAATGTTTTGATATCAATATAATGGTTTTTTAGGAAATGAATTAAGAATGAATAATGTTTTGTGATTCAAAACACATTCTTCTAAAAATAGATTCCATTTCCTTTTATTTTCTTATTTTAAAATGATTTTATACCCCATTAATGAATTTAATTTGAATAAATGGAATCAATATTTTAAATAATATTGAAAAACAATTAATCAAGACACTTTTTTCATAATTAATAGTAAAAACAGAAAAATTTGTTACCATAGATAGGGATAAAACTGGTTTACTATTGTGGTTAAATGAATAGATAAAAACATAATTTTAACATAAATATAGAAATATATTAACAATGGAATTTATTTAAAAAATATATTATCCTAATTTATATTTCATATCAATTTGGGGAAATTTTAAATGAAATAAACTATATATTTTTAGGACTTCTAAATAATTCTATGTTTGTCCCACTTGTCACTTATAAAATGGTACCTTCTTCCCCAAATTTAATAAAAGAAATTGAGCCTTTTATATCAGTCAATATAAACCCAATATAATAACATAATATCATTAAATTTTCCTTGTGATTTTTTCCTTACCATAATAATAACCATATAAGTATTAATTAGTTATCTAATAGAGGTCTCTCTAAGAATACATAATCATATTACTTAAATCATTCAATATTTATTTCTTCTTATAGACCCTAATAATAGGTTGAATGTATAATAGTAGAATGAATAAAGTATCATACATATACTTGGATGTTATTATGTTTATTTTGAATATATTTTCCATATCCATTCAACCAAATGGGAAATGAATGTATCATTCATGCATACATATGAAATACCTTCTCCAAGTAGTGATTAGATACATTTTCCATCACCTTATTTCATGGTTGTTTATTATGAATGATTTAATATTTAAATTTATTATTAATTAATTAATATTCCATAATTATTTGAAAGTTTTCATCCTTCTTACATTCCCATCTATAGGGAAATTCCAACATCGCTCTTGTATATGCATGGAAAACCACCACCACAAAGTTATGCGATTTAGTTTTCATTTTCAATTTATATGTATCATAATAAGGATATATTAAATGAATATATGTGATATTTTTTATATAATAATTATTATTTATATGTGAATTATTATTTATCTTTCATTAATTCCATCCATCGAATAGTGGAAACATCACTATTGTATATGTGTGAACTATCATCTCTATAAAGTGATATAATTCATTTTTCATCATCAGTTCATAGGAATAGTTTAAAGTTTATATATTAATTAAATATTAATAATATTAAATGATTAAAATTCTATAAATAATGTAACCATGATCAATGAGCAAGGAACATAATTTTTGAACTGAAAGACACATGAAAAATATAGTTAACACATTAAATGATGATGACGAAAGACTGTTAATGAATGAGTTGTAAGATTTTATAATTATGAATCAAATTTTATTATAAGAATCAATATGGTTCATTAATATTTTTATAATAAATCTACATTTATTATAAAATATTTTTGAATGTGTATGATGTAAGATGAGACTTATGGTAAGGGTTTCTTGTCTCTCACTTTTTTTATGGGAAATATTCCATATTCACATCTTATTTATTTCATGTTGTGTATATACATTACATATGATATGTTATGTAATGAATCATTTTATCTTAATTGTATTTAAATTCCAATTTTCCTTTTTTTATTTCATGGGTGTTAGGATTTATAAGATACCAAATTATTAGGGTTTTATGTTACCATCACATTTCTTTTAGTGGTTATATAAAATAAAATATCCTTAAACGAAATTATATGAATATTATACATTAAAAATATATATTTTATTTTAATTTTAATATAAATATAATTTTTTTTAAAATTACATTTACCTTTCCTTTGGTACATAAAATGATTGATAATTTTTTTTAATGGAAATCCATCCTTATTTACTCTATGGTTGAAATTTTTTTCTTCAATTTACAAAATCTTAAAATTTGTTTTATGGATGTTTTTCCTCTACATGAACTTTTTTATGAAGTCAAATTTCAATACCATTGAACTCATTTAAAATGTATTAAAAGGAATCATTTTAAACAAAATTCCAAATAGGTATTTTTTTAAAATTTTATGGTAGTGTCAAAATAATGTTATCTTTTAACCTATACTGTATGAATAGATTTTCTATATATCATAAAAATTATTTTATTTGAGTCTTCCATTACATTTTTTCACAAATATTTTCAAAGAAAAAAATTTATATATATATTTTAAATTTTTTGTTAAAATTTTATCAAAAAATTTATTTTACACATATTTTAAAAGAAAGGTTAAAATTCTATTTTAATTGTATTTATTAATTTATATCCATATCCATTAATAATTTTTTTGATTCACTTCAGATATTACTTATATAGACCATGACTTTTCTTACATTACTCTAACATCATTATAAAGATAGAAAACATAATTGTATTACACATAGAGGATCCAAAGGTTTAGTGTCTTGGTTAAAATAGGATAATACATAACATTTACAACATCAAACATAAACATTTATTTAATTCCTTATTCTCTAGCTTCTTATTGGCACTTGACGTCTCCTTAGTTCATGTAGTCACCTAGGGATATACATCAAAAAGGGGTGTGCTAAATGATTAGTTAGAGGACAAATATGAAAAATTTAACTATGGGTGAGCATAATCATAACATAGGAAAAAGATCATAAACATGAGGGGAAACATTAATAAAAGACTTGAAATGTAGGAAATGCATAAAAATGAAACATCATGTCTTAGTGGTTAACTACCACACATACTTGTGAAAAAATATAGCATACTATTCACAAATCATTTCACTTTAACTCATGATATTCATCACTTTACCTAATTCATTTGAACACTGTATAATTCCGAGCGCACCCTTCGCATTCAAACATTCGTATTACGCTATATAATTCTGGGTGAACCCGTCACATCATAACATTATCATTACCATGCATTCCACATAGAACATATACCAAAAAAATTAACATAACTAACCCATGGAAAGAAATGGGTTTCATATCATAATAACACAATCATAATATTTAGGTTCCCAAAAGAAAGTGGGAATAACATATTTGATACAGTAACCATCAACCTTGAGTGAGAAATAAAATGTGTGTTTATGAAAGAAGAGTTCTTTTGGAAAACATTTTTTTGACATAAACTTTATTGGAAAACATTTATCTCCCAGAAAAGGTAATATAATGATGAGAAAATTATTTTAAAAGAGTTTCCATACCAAAAATGGAGTGAAAGAGGGAGAACCTGAAGAGAGAATGTTGGGTTCGAGAATTTCCCATTACCTTGATCTGAATGATTTCTTCGCTTTAATTTCCTATATAACCACAATATATTCATTAATTATCAATTTTAGAACCTTTCTTATATGAGAACGGTTCATTATGGTTTCTTTTAGTTATTTTACAGGCCTTTGGATGAGTTATATAGTTTAAAAACATTGTTTGGGAATGATCGATTTATGGTTTTCTTGAGCGGTTCACTTGTATTCATAAATAGAAGTTCATTTAGAACATGGATAAAAATATAAAACAGATATTACATGTTATTAATTATCTTCTAGGAGTTTAAATAACCTTATAATTGATTATATTATATTCCATGTTGATGAATCATTATGTAGTATCTTAATGATGATCGTTTTGGTTAATTCGGTGGTTTTTCATCCCCAACGAACTTTTTTCTTTTAATTATTTAGTAATATGTAAATAATTCGGTTCTATAACATTTAATAAGATATAATAAATATAAAATATTCTTTTTCAACCATAAAAAAGGTTTCATGACCATATCTAATGGTAGAAATGGAAAAATTAAAACATGTTGTTCTTGAAGGTGATAAATTAACACCTCACGAAAAACGTTTTCCTTTATAAAATAAAAAGTATAAGAGAGGGGGGTTGGATGATATAATACCCATTAGTATCATACCATTCCATTATATTTATGATACTGAAGTTACCATACCATTTTTATGAAGATAGGTGGGGATATAATAAGAAAAGAACTTGAAATTGAAAGGAGATTAAAGGAAAAGAGAGAGGAATTACATCTTGAATCCTCCTCTTGAGATCCTCCTTAAAAAAGAAAGGCTTGGTCTCTCAATAAGACCAGAAGCTATTGGATGTGGAGGAGGGGCTAGGTATGATTCTTGGGAATATTTTAGACAATTATGGAAGCTTGAGTGGTGTGGTTTGGCTAGGGGAGGGAGAGGGGTTATTTATACATGAGGGGGTGTTTTTAGAATAAAATATTAAATAAAATAATATATCAAATGATAGACTTGTAATAGTAGTTTTTGAAATAATAAATAATATATTAATATATTATAATTATTTTTAGACTTTAAATCATCTTTATAATTATAATTCATTAATTTATTTAAAGGAAATTGAAAGAAAGAGAAAAAGATAATTAGGGAATCACCTATTGACTTTAGGCTTTGGAAAGTTCTTTTTTAGGTTTGGAAATTCATTTTATTGTATTTTAAAGAAAAATTTTTGTAATTAAATATAACATGTTCAAATATAATTTTCTAGAAATTTTATTCCATCCTTACATCATGAATGATGCAATTTAAGATACACCGGTTTTGTGAAAAACTGTATTTTCACTATTCATCCAAAAATTAAAGTATTTCGGAAAAATCCCAAAAATTCACCCTAAACATTTTTCAAAATGTAGAATAAAAAAATGAGTTCTATTTTTCAAAAATAATTTTCTGAATATTATTAATTTAATATTTAATTAAAATCATAATTTACTTGAAAATACAGTTTTTAAAATTAAAACATATTTTATAATGCATTCAAAAATTAAATAAGGTCTTATAAAATTATCTTAAAACTAGAAGACATAGAATTTTCAATTTATGAAAAAAATTTAAGAAAATAAATTATCTTTTAAATTAATTATTTAATTATAAATATTTATTTATTACTTACAAAAATACCAATATTTTTACTATGGTCAAATTATCACTTATAAGATGCCTAAAGTTTATTTAATCTTTCAGGGGTAAGGTTACTATTTATTTTGATGATTACTATTCATAAGAGTCATATTACTATTCATAAGGGTAGGTTACTATTCATAAGGGTATGTTACTATTCACCAAAAATATTTTTGTTCTATTAGACTCCAAAAATCATCCTGAACACAATCTTGTATGTTAGATTTTCAAAATTCAAAATATAGAAGTGAATAATTATGTTTAATGGTCACATAATATTTAGTATCATTATATGTCATTTTTTTCCAAATGTTATTATACTATAAGGAATAATTTTAATAAGGGTATTCCATTGATAAAACTTTGGGTTGTTACATTCTTCCCCCCTTATGAAATTTCTCCCTGGAAATTTCGTTTTACACAAACAGGTGAGGGTACTTATCCTTCATCGCCTCCTCTAGTTCCCAAGTAGCTTCTTCAATCTTATGGTTCTTCCACAACACTTTGAAAAGGTGGGTTGTCTAGTTTCATTGAACCTTATCTCTCCAGTCCAGAATCTTCACTAGCTGCTCCTCATAAGATAGATCATCTTCCAGGTGTACCACCTCTAAGTTTAGTACATGTGATGGATCTAGTATGTACTTCCTCAAGAGTGATATGTGAAACACATCATGAACTTGATCCATATTTGGTGGAAGTGCAAGCTGATAGTCCACGGCGCTTATGCGGTCAAGGATCTTAAAGGGTCCAATGTACCTTAGGCTTATATTCCCTTTCTTTCTATACAACATGACTCACTTACATAGTGATATTAAAAGGAAGACTTATCTCCAATGTAGAACTCCAAGTCCCTTCGACAGTTGTTAGCATAGATCTTTTTCCAATTTTGATCATCTTTGATGTGTTTCTGGATGAATTGAACCTTCTCTGTCATCTCTTGCACAAGGTTAGGTCCATGTATCTTTATTTCTCCAACATCATCCCAATAGGATGGAGTTCTACATCGCCTTCCATAAAGAGCTTCATATGGGGCCATCTAAATAATCGGGTGGAACCTATTGTTGTATGATAACTCAACCAATGGGAGATGATGATCCCATCCACCATTGAATTCAAAATATAGGACTCTTAGCATGTCTTCAAGTGTCTAAATAGTCCTTTCAGATTGTTCATCAGTTTGGGGGTGACAGGCCATGCTGAAATAAAATTCAGTACTCAAAGCATGTTATAGGCTCCTTCAGAATTTAGATGTGAACCTTGTATCATAGTCAAATACAATCAAGAGTGGAACACCACGTAGTCTCACCATTTCCTTCACATATATCTTTTCAAGTTGTTCAAGAGACAGGTCCTCCCTAATAGCGATAAAATTGGAAGTCTTGGTGATTCAGTCAACCATAACCCATATCGCATTATTTCTCTTCAACGTCTTCGGGAGACCTGTGATAAAGTTCATAGTTATATTCTCCCATTTCCACATGGGTATAGGCAATGTCTGCATCAACCCTTTGGACTTTTGTTGCTATGATTTAACTTTCTGACATACCAAGCACCTTGAGATATATTTTGTGATCTCCTTCTTCATGTTATTCCACCAGAAGTGTTCACAGAGATCTCGGTACATCTTGGTGCTACCAGGATGGATAGAGAATGTTGAGCTATGTAAATTTTCCAATAGCTCCTTCTTTATCCTGGGTGATGAAGGCATACAAAGTGACATTCCAAATTGAATCACACCTTCATCATCGATATAGAACTATTGAAACTTCTCTTCCTATACTGAATTCACACTCTTTTGTAACTCCAGATCATCCCTTTGTGACTACTTATTCATCACTTGGATTGATGGTTGTGAAATAATTTGGGAAAGGTATGATGTATCCCTTACCCTTATGATTTCCAAATGCATCTGTTGCAAATCCAAGAAGATAGGATCTTTCTCAATCTGTAACATGGATAGATTATCAGGTTCTTTTTTTCTTAGAGCATCAGCTACCCAGTTCGCATTTCTAGGATATATTGAATAGAGAAATCATAGTCCTTGATTAGCTCTAACCATCTCCTTTGACGCATGTTGAGCTCTTTTTGTGTGAATATATACTTTAGACTCTTGTGGTCAGTGTATATGTCAAACTTCTCACCATAAAGGTAGTTCCACCAGATTTTCAAGGCAAAAATCATGGATGCTAGCTCTAGATCATCCATTGGGTAGTTATGCACATGGATTTTCAACTGACGTGAGGCATAGTCTATGACACTATCATTTTTCATGAGTACACAACCCAATAAATTATTTAAATCATCTCTTTTTATCAAAAAACATTATCTACATTTCAGTAGTGTGAGAACAGGTACAACAATCAGCCTTATATTTAGCTGCTTGAAGCTTCCCTCATATTCTTACATACAGACATACTTTACCCCTTTCCTTGTTAACTTAGTTAGAGGTCTTTACAATCATGATAAATTTATTACAAAACCTCGGTATTACCCATATAATCCAAGAAAACTATAGATTTCATTGACACTAGAGGTCCTGGGCCATTCTTAAATCACCATTTTTTTAGAAGGGTCCACAGAAATTCCTTCACTTGTGATCACATGTCCCAAGAACGTGACTTGATTCATCCAAAAGCCACACTTTCGGAACATGGAATACAACTTCTCCTTTCTCGATGTCTCCAACACAAGTCTTAAAAGGTCTTCATGTTCCTCCTTTATCTTAGAGTTTATGAGAATATCATCGATAAACACTACCACAAATTTGTCAAGGTAATGTCTAAAGACATTATTCATCAAATCCATGAAGATTTCAGGGGCATTAGTAAGTCTTAAGGGAATCACCAGAAACTCATAGTTCCCATACCTTATACAGAAGGAAGTCTTCTGAATATATTCCCTCTTCACCTTAAGTTAATGATATCCAAAACAAAGATCAACCTTTGGGAAGTATTGATCTCCTATTAACTAATCGAACAAGTTATCAATCCTTGTAAGAGGATACTTTTTCTTTATGGTGATCTTGTTGAGTTCCCAAAAATCAATACCCAACCACATTGTTCTATCCTTATTCTTCACAATGATCACTGGTTCACCCCATGGTGATGCACTGGGGTGTATTAACCCTTTTACCAAATGATCATTCCACTACTTCTTTAACTCCTACAGTTCGATAGGAGCCATCTTATAGGGACACTTTGAGAAAGGAGTAGCTCTGGGTATGAGTTCTATTGAGAACTCTACCTTACGATCTGGGGGAAGTTTGGGTAAAACTTCTGCAAATACATCATTGTATGCCCTCATGATAGGAATTTCACTAGGTTGGCACTTTCCTTTGACTCAACCATTTGGGAGGGGTATGCTTCTTCATAGGGAATCAACGCCACTAGAGTTGAAGGATTTTTCAAAGGAGATTCGTGATCTTATTGGCATTTTTAGAGGATCCTGGGATGGTTCGGAATGTGAAAAGATATTTCCTTTTCCTGAATTTTGATACGTTCTCTCTATAAATAGAGCCAATTCATTCCCATTATAGCATTGAATTCCACCAAGGGAAGTATTACGAGATTCTCTGGAAGAATCAACCCTTATACGCCAACAGGAGAAAAGTCAAACACTTGGGTTGCAATGATTTCACCACTTTGTGTTTTTACAGATATCTCTACTCCAATGTTTTGGGGATTCAATTGTATAGTTCTATCAAACTTGCAAGATATAAAAAAATGCGTAGAACTAGAATAAAATAATAATTTTTCCATTATTGATTGAAAAGGAAGTGTACCTTATATGAATTAATTATCTTACTCCACTTCTACAGTAGTGATGGCATAAGCCTTCTCTTCTTCTTTTGTCTTTGGTGGTTGCTGATGCTGATTACCCTCAGGGACTCATGGTTTAGTGCACTGGCTTTTATATTTCCCTTTCTCCCTATAGTTGTAGCATTAGACCATGGGTGGTGCTCCCCTTTCTTCTGCTATATTATTCTTATTTTTCATGTCTTTTAGACACTCTTGAGATTTTTTTCCTTCTTTCCAACACTTGGGGAACTTCCCTTTACCTTTGATCCAGTTCCCAGGATGCAACTTCCCACATTTTTGGCATGTGGGTTGTTGAGTTTTCTTCCAACCTTTATCATTAGATCCTTAATCTTGGAACTCCATCATTTTCTTCTTACCACCATAGCAATGGGACCATTCTCAAAACTCCATATCCACTTTTAGATCACATTGAACAACTTCTTCATAACTCCCAAAGTCTCTATTTTCATGATCCTTTTGAAGGTTTGGTTTTAATCCACTAAATAAGCTATCAATTTTTCTATCATTGATTATAAAAAACCTGAAGTGTGCCCTGAATTCCTTGTGAAATTCACTTCATAGGTTGTGATAGATTCTCCTTATTTTTTCTTGATCTCTATGAATTATCTCTCCATATTCATATGAAGTGTTCGTGGGAAATACTTATTAAGAAACATGATCTTAAATTTTTCCCATTCCATCTCTACAATTTCTTCCTTTGGCTTGGTGTTCTTAATCAAAGACCACAATTGATTAGCCTCTCCATATAGAAGATAAAAAACTAGTGTCACATTATCTAACTAAGAATATAAAAGAAGAAAAAATATATTTTCCATGGAGTTGACCCATTGTTCTGCAACTAGTGGATCAGAAGATCCACTAAACATTGGTAGTCGTGGTCGCGTAAAACACTTGACAGCTAGTTTCTCCCTCTGAGATGAAGGATTATGTTCCCCATTTTTTTGGTTATTGTTCATAACCTAAGATAGTTGGGTGATAATCTCCAAGAAGTTTTTAACTCCACCTCCCAAATAAATGGGGATGTCATTGGGGGAATCATTTCATTGGTCCTTAAACGAGTTTTTGGCCTAGTTCTCCTAGTTCCCACAATTTTCTAAAATAGAAAAGGTTAGAAAAAAACATATGTCAACAAGTCATGAATATATAACTTATTCTTTTGTAAAATTTTCACTAAAAGCATAACTTATGGGATCCCTATGTAAGGATTCTTGTGTTTATATTTGTACTTAGTCTCATGCTAGAGGTTTTCTCTAGGGTTTACTAATCCTAATTCCCAAATTAACTAATCCTTGCCTCTAATACCAACTATAATGACCCTTAAATTTCATACAATACTGGTACATCATTATAAAGATAGAAAAAATAATAGTATTACAGATAGATGATCCAAAGGTATAGTTTCTTGGGTAAAATAGGACCATACATAACATTTACAACATCAAACATAAAAATTTATTTAATTCTTTCTTCTCTAGCTTATTATTGGAACTTGACATCTCCTTAGTACATGTAGTCACCTGGGGATATACATGAAAAAGGGGTAATAAAATTTCCTAGTAAGAGGATAGATATGAAAAATATAACAATGGGTGAGCATAATCATAACATAGGAAAATGATCATGAACATGAGAGGAAGCATTAATAAAAGACTTGAAATTTGGAAAATGCATAAAAATGAAACATCATGTATTAGTGGTTAACAACCACACATACTTGTAAACAAAGCTATGATATTTTTTACAAATCATTTCACTTTAACTCATGAGATTCATCACATTACCGAATGCATTAGATCACTATATAATTCCAGGCACACCTGTCACATTCAAACATTCATATTGCACTATATAATTCTGGGTGCACTCGTCACATCATAAATTTATCATTGTCATGAATATACCAAAAAATGAACATAACTAACCCATGTAAAGGAATGGGTTTCAAATAATAAGAACACATTCATAAACTTTGGGTTCCCAAAATAAAGTGGGAATAACATACTTGATACAATAACCATCAACCTTGAGTGAGAAATAAAAGGTGTGTTTATGAAAGAAGAGTTCTTTTGGAAAAACTTTGTTCGACAAAAACTCTAGTGGAAATATATATATACCATAAAAGGTAATATAATGATGAAAAAATTATTTTTAATTATTTACCATGCCAAAAATGGAGTGAAAGAAGGAGAACCTGAAGAAAGAAAGTTGGTTTCGAGAATTTCCCCTAACCTTGTATCTGAACGCTTTCTTTGCTTTAATGTCCTGTATAACCAAATTATATTCATTAATTATAAATTGAAGAACCTTTTTTAAATTAATATATTTCATTATGGTTTCATTAAATTATTTTATGTGACATTTTATGAGTTATATAGTTCAAAAACATTGTTCGGGAATGTTCATTTTTATGGTTTTCTTGAGTGGTTCACTTGTATTCATAAATGGATGTTCGTGTAGAACTTGGGTAAACATCCCAAACTGATATTACATGTTATTAATTATCTTCTAGTTGTTTAAATTATCTTATAATTTATTATATTATATACCATGTGGATGAATCATTATATAGGATCTCAATGATGATCGTTTGGGTTAATTCGGCGGTTTTTCGTCCACAATGAACTTGTTTCTTTTAATTATTTAGTAATATGTACCTAAGTTAGTTATATAACATTAAATAGGATATAATAAATATAAAATATTCTGTTTCAACCATAAAAATGGTTTCATGAACATTTCTGAAGGTAGAAATAGAAAAAATAAAACATGTCGTTCTTGAAGGTGATAAATTAACACCTCACGAACAACGTTTTCCTTTCTAAAATAAAAAAGAAGAGAAGAAGGGTTTGGATGATATAATATCTCATTAGTATAATAGATTAAAGTATATTTATTATACTATAACTACCATATCTTTTTATTAAGATATGTTGGAATAGATAAGAAAAGAACATGAAATTGAAAGGAAATTAAAGGAAAAGAGAGAGAGAGGAATTACCTCTTGAATCCTTCTCTTGAGATCCTCCTTAAGGAATCTAGGATTGGTCTATTGATGAGACCAGAATCTCTTGGACATGGGAAATGGGATAGGAATGATTATTGGTAATATTTTAGACATGTCTTGAATCTTAATAGGTGTGTTTTGGCAAGGGGAGGGAGAGGGGTTATTTATACATGAGGTGGGGTGTTTTTAGAATAAAATATTAAATGAAATAATATATCAAGTGTTAGACTTGTAATAGTAGTTTTTTGAAATAATAAATTATATATTAATATAATATAATTCATTTTAGACTTTAAATAAACTTTATAATTTTATTTAATTAATTTTTAAAAGGAAGGTGAAAGAAAATGAAAAAAGATACTTTAAGGAATCACCATTTGACTTTAGGCTTTGGAAAGTTATTTTTAGGTATGGAAATTGAATTTATTGTATTATAAGGAACCATTTATAAAATTAAATATAACATGGCAGAATATAAGTTCTATAAATTTTATGTCATCATCACATCATGAATGATTCAATTTAAGATACATCGGTTATGTGAAAAACTGTATTTTTACTATTCACCCAAAAATTGAAGTATTTCAGAAAAATACCAAACATTCAACCTAACCATTTTTAGATTTTTAGAATACAAAAATCATTTTCTATTTTCAAAAATAATTTTCTGAATATGATTAATTTAATATTTAATTAAAATCCTAGTTTACGTGAAAAATACAGTTTTTTAAATTAAAACCGATTTAAAATTATTTCAAAAATTACATAAGGTCTTATAAAATTATCATAAAACTAGGAGACATAGAATTTTCAATTTATGAAAAAAATTATGAAAATAAATTTTCTTTTAAATTAATAAATTAATTATAATTAATTATTTATGACTTACAAAAATAACAATATTTTTACTAAGGTAAAATTGTCACTTATAAGATGCCTAAAGATTATTTAATCTTTCAAGGGTAACGTTACTATTACTTTTTGTTATTTACTATTCATAAGGGTCATATTACTATTCCTAAGGGTAGGTTACTATTCATAAGGGTATGTTACTATTCACTACAAATTATGTCTGTTCTATTAGACTCCAAACATCATCCTGGACACAATCGTGTATGTCAGATTTTCGAAATTCAAAACATAGAAGTGGAAAAATTGTGTTTAATGGTCACATAATATTTAGTATCATTATATGTCATTATTCTTTCTAATGTGATTATACTATAAGTAATATTTATAAGAAGGCAATTCCATTGATAAAACATTGGGTCATTACATTACCTTGTAATAAAATACAATTTCTTGTTGATTTATGATGATGATGATCATATTATGATTATATAAAACATTATTTCTCATGGGTTCATTCAGTTATTATGAGATAAGGAATGATTTTATGATACCATCCACTCCATTTCTCTACATGAATTATGATTATGAGATGATAAGTTGTTTACGAAAACCCTTTATTTTCAACTGGTTATGCTATAGTGAAATAATGAGTTATTTATGATCTTGGGGAACACATATGTATGGCTTCAAAATGTGATGGGTGGGGCCATAATTATATATCCCAATAATAAATTGGGTAAATAATGATATCTCATGATAAAATATGGACTGGAATGGAAAGTGAGCATAGTTTACCAAGTTATTTTGTCCAATATGATGGTTTAGGAAGTGAATGTTAACTATGGAAATAATGGAATGGGGTGTGAACCCAATCCACTATGATAGAATTTTCAATGATATTTGATTATAGAAATGATATTTTTTGCTTATATGTAGGCCACCAACCTATTTATTATGCTTATGAAATTTTCTCATGGGTCATAATTCATTTTTGATGATTTGTCACTATTGTGACTTATGTCTTTTGTTATCAAAAGTACTTATTCTGTGATTTATGGTAATGATATTTGACTGATTTGGTATGAATTTTTTATGTTATGATCGTGTTATCATACACTTATGTTTATATTATACTCAGTTTTTTTCATTAATTAAAATCTCTTATGTTTACCTATACTATGAATCTATGATCACCCTTCCATATGTTACCTTTCCCTAAGTAATGAAAAAATGATTTAAGTAGGGTATGTATAATATGTGAATTATGTGATAAGAACATTATGGGAGTTTTAGAAAATCATTCATTAAAAAAGAAGATTATATATCTGGTAGCTGAAGAAACTAAACCATGAAATTTATGTAGAATTTATTATTTTTGGTATATTAAACATGAAACTAAATGATGCAATATTTATGTATGTGAACCTTGATATTCCTCAATGGATCATAGGGTGGCTGTTGTTATTAGACCAGGCACCTGGTGTGGCCCAAATCCAGTTTTTAACTAAGGAAAAATGATTCTTTTATAGTATTTCAAATAGTAAACCCACTTAGTCATCCTAAATCCATTGTATTTTAATAGAGGGAAGGTTGATACACATTTTTCTCTCATCCCCAATTAAATCCTCTTGATCCATGGAAAATATAGGTTTTTTATATATTGATTATATTATCTTACTCTGTATACATTTTCCTCTTATTACATAATCTCTTATTCTCTAACTTAATTTGGGTTGTGGTAGCGTTCTAGTGATGCTTCTATCAGATAATGTGGATTCTAGTCAAAATAACAGGGCAATGGTTTTTCTATGATAGAGGAGGCTAGAAGAGGATGAACACATATGGTTGAGTGTCATTTCTCTTTATTTAAGGCACTGGAAAATTTTATTTTTTATTTTCTTCAACCTTTATCAAATTGAATTGAATAATTAATGAGGGGTATTAGGGATTTTAAGGGAAGTGGAGTCAAGGGGGTGTTGGGATTCATCTACATCCCATTACCAGAGATCTCATAAAGGGAATGTTTTCGAGTGATAATTACATTAAATATTTATAATTTAATAAATCTTATTAAATAGATTAATTAATTATAATTTTTATATAGTTAACTAAATTAAAATTTTAATTAACTTAGGAAATTTTTTATGTGATCGATTAATTTAATGGGCCTGATTGGGCTTGACTGAGGATGGAGTAAACTTACATAATGAAATAACTCCATTTTTAAGGTAGGTGGTTCCAAATATTTATAGATTATATTTTTAACCACATATTATGTGAATTATAAATCAGAGTACATAGGGGTGTCACCCATATAGGAGTCATGAGTGGATTTCCTTATGAGATGAAATTATAAAGATTCATGTTTACATCATATCATGTTCATTAATTTTATTTATTATGTACATAAGAATATATTACTATGTCACACTATAAGAGGCTTGATGAAAAGGATAATTAGAACCCTAATAGGGTGATCATTATGAATTTATGTCCTGACTAACAAATGATGGTATCATTTATGATATATAATGTTAATATTGTTTGAATTCATGGGGTGATCCTATTATATGATTTTGGTATGGTTTTATAGGGTCTCATGTATAAGTTGAAACACTAGAGTGACCCACTATGGTACCAAATCAAGTTAATTTTCTTCATTACTAAAGATACTTGATTACCTAGTTCAGGATAGGGCATATAAACTATATATGTTGTGTACATGGAAACCAATGACCATGATACACTAGGGAAGGAATCAAAACCTTGGAAATAGAACCCTAAGGTATTTTCTTGTTTATATATTATGAATTGATCCACTTATGGAATTATAATATGTTCCCAAGTGGAATAACATCTAAAATTTGAATGATAAGAAGTGATATATCCTTATTTTAAGGGATTTTAATAATTAGAACATGAGATAGAATTACTCAAGTGAGTCGAGTGGTGGTAACGTACTCATTTATGTGTCAATAAGAGGAAATAGATTTTATATGGGTGCTTGGAGTTCAATTTCTATGATATGGATAGCCTTGTGGGATACTTGGTTAGTGAGGACACTACCAATGATGATGTGATGTTCATTTTTTATTTAATTTTTGGTGAGATAGTTATTTTATAGTGATTTAAGATCCCTACCATCGTATGTTGTTTTAAAAAATCCATGTCAATGATGTTTAGATTATTTTATGTTTTTTTAAAAAAAATATTTGAAAATTTTCATCATATTTGTAGAAAAAAAGTCTTTATAATTTGTTAAAATTTCCATATTCAAATTTAGTTTTTAGAAAATGTATTTTTTTTTCCTGAGATCAAGTACATGGATTGTAAGGTTATGTTTGTGGAAAGATAGATCATGTTCACAGAACCATGATAGTATTTTATATCAAATAAACCATGATCTAGAGTACATTGACCATGACGGTATTATATAGATCACTTAAGTGAGTATATGGTCATTAGGATTTAATTTTTTTGCATTGAGAAGAATATTTCATTAAAATAAGGTGGAAAATTTTAGACAACATTGAAATTGGACCATGAACTATGAGGTTGAATATATGGTTTGTGGCACCATGAAGTTAAAGTAGTATGTTTTTGAGTTTAAAGTGAATATTTTATATAGTTTTTATATTATTATTGGATTTATTAGATTTATTTTCCTATAAAATATCAATATTCACCTCATTAGTATAGAGTGAAAGTATTGAGTTTTGATTTTCACTTGGGAAATTTGGCTATATATGAAGGAAAATTCATGATTCACATAATGTGAAGTAGAGTTCACGAACAATAAGCTGAATAAGGAATTTATAGAGAGAATTTCTTGGAGAGGAGTATATGAAGACACATCATGTAGTGATTTCATGGAGCGAAATCCATGAAATGAGGTTTCTGATGAAAATATTTGTGGACGGTTTTTCGTAGAGGATTTACACAATGTTGGAGTAGACAAGGAAACACTAAAGTTTTCATTGGATAATTTTGTGATGTTGTAGTTCATGGTGATTTTGGCCTACAAATTATTGCTCATGTTGAATAGTGTTCCACAAATTCATTTTTTTTAGCGAGGAGTGTTATTTGATGTAGAGTATGTGTTATAGTAGTTTACATATCTCAGAAAAAAATGTAGATTCATGTCACACCCATCACAATGTGGAAAAATTAAAATATGATTTCAATCATAACAAGATTATTCCAAAGAGAAGTATATTCATTTCTACAGGGAGAGAATGGATTAGTCAGATTTTCATTGATAGTGAAAAATTAGGGATAATGAGTCCACTCTGAATATTGTAAGAATAGTTTGTTATAGTAGATTCCATGACATTGAAATATTTGTATGCTAAATAGACTAGCCTAGTTAGAGTCAGCATAGAAAAATTTTATTTTATCTTTTATTACTATATATTTGCATTTTTTGTTGGGGGAAGATAGGAAACTATACTTTTTAAAATGAAGAAAAAATATCATTATGATGGTTGTATCAATACTTCATGCACTGATTCATTTTCCAAGGGAGATTATATAGTAATATGTTTTATTAAATGATTGGAGTGGAATTATTTTTAAAAAGGTAATAACGGTGTACATATATGGATGAATCTACTTTCTTCACAGGTCCTATAGGTCAAAAAATTTCATCTTAAATAGGTATATATGGTTTAATTAAAAATGATATTCCACATTCAAGGTCCTTGTTCAACTAATTTATATACTATAAGATTTTTGTTCATAAAATCGTAAATGAAATAAGGTATCATGACCCAATATTTTTTAATAAAAATGAGGTGGTAGACCTAATGGAATATATATGGGATTACTACCCATATGTCGAGGTATTATAATTATATCACTATACACATGAGAAAATATATTAGTTTTTCCCACTCTCCCTATGATAATTTATAAGTTAATAATAAGAGAAAATAACTGTGATTAGGAGAAAAAACTACATTTTAAATGAAAGTTATTTTATTATAACTAGAATATCAAATAGTATGATGGAAATTCTTGGATTATCATCTTAATAGATCAAAAATTAATAAAATGATATATGTATAAATTTTGAATGAAAGTATAATAAATAAATAATTTTTTTAGAAATAAAAGGATATGTAATTATTTTTTAATGGTTTTATTGTTTTCTCTAATTTTTTGGGAACAAACCACAAATATAATTGATATATTTAGAAAATGAAATAAATTAGAAAATTTGTGAGATTGATTTTCTTAATTTCTATCTTCTGTAAATATTACCAATAAAAAAATTCCTAACGGTAATAATATAGAAATATATCCATACATAGACATCAAAAAAATGATTTTGAATACATTTTACTAATATAAAATTTGGGAGTAAGGAATTTTTGAAAGATTATAACAAACTAATTATTAATTAATAGATTCTTGAAATTTAATTTTTCTAAAAACCATTGTAGTTTACAATTTTATTATATTTTTTCTAAAGACATACCTATTATATATTATCTAGTATAACTTTAATTAAATACTTTATAGTAATATATTAGTTCTTATATTGAACATATGAGGATGAAGGTGTTCCTTTAAGATAGACCTTCATAGATAAACCATATATTGAGTCCTTATAACAATATAGGTATTTTTTTGTAGTGATAAGAGGCATATGATTATATTGAACCACTAGGTATTTAAAATAAAATTAAAGGGGTTTAAGTTCTATTAACCAATTTTAAATGCCTTTTAAAGAGGAAATTAATATATTTTCAAAACTAATTATTAAGGATTGTGGAAAAATATGGCCACTTACGAACTTGAGACACATAAAACTAATATCATTAAATAGAAAAACCTAGATTTATAGATAAATATGAAATTAATGTTTTTCTATAATCATTATTTCATTCTCAAAGACTGTAATTTGACCAAAATAAAACAATAGAGACTTATTACTTATATTATTTCAACATAACTAACTAGAATAGATAGATACTCAACCTATTTTTTGTAAATTTATCCAATTATATATAATATTAAATATCTTGTGTGTGTGAGGTGACTAAAAATAAAAGTTTTTCTTATATATAAGTGACAAAGACCCCAAAAAATTTCTTACATAGCCTTATTTAATGAGTTGATGAATTATAATGAATGATGTTATGAGAATGTATAAAAATAACAAGAAATATAAGTCAGATATAATGATATATAACTATCAAATTATTTTTTTAGTGAAACTACGTAACTAAATATATTACTTCAATAGTGGGTTTTAAACATTATATATGTGAAAAACCAACTCCTTTAGACTCTATGAGATATTTAATGGTTCATGTGTGTGTTAGTTTTTATATATCTATGTGTGTGATAGAGTGGTTTTGAGAGAGGAACTATTTTTTCTAAACCTAGTTTTAGAGTTTTAAATATTATTTATCTTCCAGGCTCGTTTTTATATTTTATAAGAATCACAATAAGTAGTATCAAGTTATTTTTTGTAGTAATATTATAAAAAAGATAAAAAAAATTGGTATGTGTACTTTTTTAGTGTTCCAAATTCCAAATCTGACCATGTGAATTAAGAGAACTAAATGTTTTTGAGATCATTGTAAATAAGATAAAATTATTTATAATTAAATGGGATAAATTGTGATCCAATAAATTCCATGATCTAAAGGTATAGATGGGTTAATTAAAGTTTTAAGAGGAAATGATGTTTTTGTTATAATATCATAATATAAATAATCATATCACCATAGAACCACATAGTTGTTTAGTGGAAATCAAATTAGAGGAACATGATATAAAAAACATCATTTTTTGGCCAAATGATGTTTAAATAATTTCACTAATATTCTTATGATTTTATCAAAATTATATAATATACCCAAAATTTTTAATAATATTATAATAACCCTTGTGTTGTATGTACCTATAATGTGGATTAAATTTTTAATAATTTATTACTTTTACTCTGAATCCCAAAACAAATCTCCAAACTCAAATTAGTGACAAATATTTTCCAAAAAAATAATTATTAACCATAATAGATGTTAAAATACACTCTATTTTCCCACATTACACACTAATTTTTAATGAAATAAAAAATAATTCCATGAATCATACATGAAATATATGATCTTTTTTAATTCCTTCCATTATTCCATTTTGAAATCATATGTTTAATTATTCATTAATATTAATGTTTTAAACCATATTGAGATGAAGGGAGTAAGATGTTATGATACCATGGTTATTTAGTTAAATAATTAAAAAAGTTCATCCGGTCTAATTTAGTGGTGCATCAACCACATTGTTTACCATAGTATTACACTAGAGACCAATTAATATAAATTTTATATGATACTGAAAAATATTTCCAGGTAAAATATTACTTAAAAATGTTCTTTATTGATTTGGATAGTGAATAATTTACTATTTATTTTAAAATCTATTGCATAATAACCATTAACAAATTCACTCAGTTTTTCAAAGAATGATAACACTTATTTTCTTAACTATGATCTTATTTTAGTTCCACTATTGTTATGAGTGATTTTATATTCTTAGTTGGAGGTTTAAATGGTTTTTGTTAAGTTTCAATAGGGTTTAGTGAAATTTACATGGCACATGGCCTATTTTGTAGGATCGAAATAGTGATGTAGATGCTCAATATACAAGAGGGGGGTGAATTGTATATTTTAAAAATTCCTTTGGAACCTTTAAAGTTAGTTACAAATAACTACGTTTTCCTTAAGCAAATGAAACGGCTAAGTTTAACAAAGTTAAACTAAGAAAATTCACAACACCTCTAACCCTGAATGAAAACTTGGAAAGAGATTCTGAAAGTAGGTTCCGGAAATAAGGTTCCGAAAATTGAAACTTAACAAAAGTTACAATATGAGATTATACCTTAAACCGTATAGAATCTAAATGAAACAGAGTACAAGTAAGGAAGTATAAGAAAGTTATACTTTCCTTATAATACAAAAATGCAGCGGAAATAAACAAGTAGTAAAACTACAAGTAACAAGATAATAGTCTTTTAACCCAAAGATAAGGGTATCCAACAACCTTGGATAAATGTCCCTTGATTTATACTTTCAAGCAAGTTTGTCTTACCCACACCAGGGTAAGCCCTCGATACGAAGATCGGAGTGTCTCTGTCTTGCTATCCCCGCAAGCCCTCAACTTCAAGGTAGTTGGCAACCTCTATCTTCCTCAGCAAGGAAGCCCTCGAACTTCAATGTAGTCGGCACCTCTGTCTTCCTATCCCCAGAAGTCCTTGAATGTAATCACCAACATTCGGAGTCGCACGAAGCTTTGAGAGTTAATAAGAGCCTCTCTCTCTAGAAATCACTTCAAGCATGTAATCACATGAGTCAAAGATCAGTCAGCCTTTCAGCACCGAGCTCTTTCAAATGAGCTCCTATTTATAGGTAAGGTCGGCTCCTTCTCCAACGGTCATATTTTCCTTAAAGATCGAAGGGACCTGTACACGTGTCACTTAGACAACAGTTTGTTTATAACAAAATAGATGACATCGTTTTATAACAAAACAAGTGTAACAGAATGTACGACATCGTTTTAATTCTAACTCAAAAGTTCGGAATGAAAGCTTCGGAGTGAAGATTCGGAGTGAAATGGAAATAATAAAGAATAAACAAATTATAGAAATGTAAGCAGAATAAAAGTTCGGAGTCTAACCAAAATATTTTTCGGAGTCTGAATTAATCCAGAGTGTATAAAACAAAGATGATTAGATTCTGTTTAATAGGTGAATTCGGAATGAGAATTATGAATGATAATTCGTCATCAGAATTCGTAATGAGATTTCATCATCATAGTTCATAATGAAAATTCATTATCAGAATTCGTAATGAGAATTCATCATTAGAATTCGTAATGAGAATTCAATGTCGAAATTCATAAGAATTCGTATCCTGAATCTGGAATAGAACTTAGTCAGAGTTCATATCCGGAATTCGGAATGATACTTTATTACAGTTCTCATCTGGAATCCGGAGTGGAACTTCCTTACAGTTCTTATCCTGAATTCGGATCCTCAAACAGAATAATTATATCAATGTTTTAGAAAAATCCGAGAAAACAGAAATGAATCTGAATTTTATACTTAGGATAATAATGGATGAAAATATGATAAAGATAAATTTCCTTATAAAAGCAATTTTCCTTAAGAAATCATTTTTCTTTAAGAAAGCATTTTTCCTTAAGAAAGCATTTTTCCTTAAGAAAGCATTTTTCCTTAAGAAAGGTGTTTGTGATTTTCAAAACGAGAAGGAATGAAAAAGTCATAAGTAAAACCTTATTGACTCAACAATCTCTCCCTTTTTGGAAAGCACAAACATCCTTACGAAAAAGAAATTCTAAGAAGAAAGAAAAAAATTAAGGCTTATCTCCCTTTTATTTGAAAATATTGATGAATACGACTAACTCCCCCTTAGGCTTTGAAACTCTAAGGATCATATTCTAGATTTCCAGAGTGGCATTTCATTATGAATAAGAAAGTCTTCTTAAATGAAAAACTCCCCCTTAAACAAACTCTTATTAGAGTTTTTTTTCCTTAGGGATCTTTTCCTTCTCCCCCTTTGATAAACTCTCATTGGAGTTCTTCTTTTTCTTAAGGATCTTTTCCTTCTCCCCCTTTGTGATTTTCAAAAAGAGATCGAGGGAATGGAAAAAAAATTACAAAGTACCTGAAAAATTAGTAATAACAACAAAAGAAACGAGAGGCACAATTTTCATTAGGTTTAAAATCTCGGCAACAAGAAAAATAGATACAACAAAAAGATCGGATTTGGTTATTTCGGATCTTTTTCCTTCGAACTGAGACCCTTAAGAATAGTCTTGATCTTCTTCAGGTCTTTATGATCTTCTTCAGCTTGCTTCTCTAAGACAACTATTCTTGCAGATTGAGCTTCAATCTTTTCTTCCTGGGCTTTCAGCTTTTCTTCCTGAGCCTTGATCTTTTCTTCCTGAGCCTTCATCTTCTGTTCAAACTCAATCTGATGATCCCTTTCAAATTTCCAGTTCTGAGAAACTGAATTCAACTGCCCATTCAGATCTCTGACTTCTTGAATCCGGAAGTTCTTTTCATCTGTCAGATTTTCTTCAAAGGATGAAGTCAACTCATTTATCTTCATGTCCTCAGTCTCGAAGGCATCTTTAACATTGTCTTGAAACTCATCGAATAACCTCATCTCTTCAACAGTCTTCTTCGACCAATTTGTCATCCTCTTGCAAGATTTTCTATGAGCTTCGTAGCCAATAAAGAAGGTTTTGAACTGAGCCTCAATCTCAACGCACTTGTCCATAACCATATATACGGAGTCGGTTTTCTGATTCAAAGCATGTTGGAGTATCTGGCATCTTGAGTCAATACTTGAGAAGGTCGGAATGGATCCCACCAACTTCTTTAACGACTGGACAACAAAGTCATGCCCCACCGAGGATGACTCCGAATCTGAAACTTTGCTTGGAGAATTTTCTTCCTCAATAAGCTCCAACTTCCTTTTAGATGAATCACCATATTCTCTTTTCTTATTAACCACTGATTTTGGAGTCTCAACAAGGAGTTTCTTTCCCTTGTCTTTTTTTGGAATCAACTCTTGATCAAGGGTTTTCTGCTTGCCAGTAGACACTTGAAAAATATCATCAAAAACTTTTTGAACAACATATTCCTCATTCTTATCCTTCTCTAGAGTTACTAACTTAGATGATTCAGCCTCTGAAGTTCGGAGTGATAGATGTTCCAAAGGCGACCCCTTATAATCATCTACTTCTTTTAATAAATCTCCTGTTTCACCACTTCCTTCAGCAACTACTTCTTCCTCTCCCACTTGCTGAATATGCTCAATTTGCTCAATATTCTCAGCTCTAGTCTCTTCCGGAAAATCAAGGTTTCTTCCTGGAGTCTCAGGTAGAGATTCCAGGGAAAAGGATCTCGGAACCGGAATGATTCCGGATACCATCTCATTAAAATTTTACAACGCTTGGACTGCCTTGGCTTCTGACATCTTCTTCTTGAGCTTCTTTTCCTTTACTTGTTTTTCAATCTCATCAGCAGTTCTCTCTTTTAAGGCCTTAGCCTCCGCAGGGTCCAATCCGAACTACGGATCCCCTTCTTTCCTTTTCTCTTTATCTACTCTCCACTTCGCAAAAACCTCATCAGGAAAGGCCTTCTTCTTCTTTGGTTTGGGAGGTGCGGTTTGAACTTCCTTAGATTTAGGATCCTCAACTTCAGCTGCAACTTCCTTCAACTTTCTTTTCTTTACTGGCTTAGATGATTCCGGTTCAGTAGCCTTCGGAGCCGCTTCTTCTTGATTAGGCAGATCGAAGAACTCACCAGTCTCCTTGTTGAAAGCCACATCCATCCTCTTAAGGGTATCATCACTGACCAACAAAATTTTGAAAACCCTTGGCTTAGATCTGCAAGCTTCCTTGAAGGACTCAAGGCGCCGAACTATCAACTTTGATAAAATTGCTTGGTATATTACGATCTGGGCTCTGAGATTTCCTTTCTTAAGATTCTCAATGGTTATGAGAATGTGCCTCATGAAGTTAAACTTCCTTAGACTTATCAGTAAATCTAAGATATAGATCTCACTCTTCTTCAAGTTGTCTTTATCGCCCTTCCTCGGTACGATAAGCCCTTGTACCCACAACTCTAGAATTCGGAAATTTGTAGGCAAACTAGCAATCTTCGGAGCTTTGTAATATGAGAGTCCGAGAGTTTTCAAGGCTTTTTCTTTGTCAAACCTACCCTTAGAATCCGGAAAAATGTGAGATATAAACTCGGCTTATCCTTCATAGGACAGCCCTACCAAGCTTGCTGCCTTGGTATAAGATAGCTTGTAAGTCTTACCATAAGACTTAAAAGAAAATTTCCCCCTATTATCTTCCTGAAAGAAGGAAACTGTTTCATAGAACTCAACAAGTAACTCCGAAAAAACATCGTCTTGATTCCCCGGTTTGGATACAGCAATATCTTCCCAGCCATTCAACTTAATGTTCTTCGAAATAAGAGAATCATAGTTGTTGAAGAAATCCGGATGGACTAACCTTTCTCTGTAAACTAACCATTGTGAAATAGGCTTGGTGGATGACATTTCTTGAGACGCTAACTCCGCAGACATTCGGATCTGAAGTCCTCTGAGAAGTTCAGAACGGAGAAATCTGAAGTTCGGAACAGCTTTAAAATAGAGAGGCAGAGATTCAGGACGCGAGATCTTGAAATCGATGTGGGATGAGTATTTGGGTCCCCTTTATATAGGCAATGGAACGACGGTTCAACTTCCTCGGTTGATCTAACAGTTGGGGTAAGCTGAGATCAGATCTGACGGTTGAAAACTTGAATCCGATCTTTTTGAGGTTTTTATTAAAACAAGGAATTTAGAAAACTATAGTCCGAAAACATAATACAAGAAAATTCCAGAAAGTAAAATTTGACTATGAAAACTTGAGTAAGGTAATCATACCTTTCGGATTGGCTTAGGAGGATTATTCGTAATGGGTAATATAAAAATGACTACGAAAAAAACTTTATTATGAGAAGACAGAGTTTGCAAAAAAAAACTTTACTACGGAAAATAATCTCAGTACGGAAAATCTCATTACGGAAAAACTCATTACGGAAAACTAAGTACGAAAGACAAATTCCAAGAATTTAAAAAAAAAACTTATTATGAGAGATTCAGTACGAAAGTTCCATTATGAAAATACCAGTATGAAATTTTCATTCTGGATGTTTTCAATACGAACACTTCCATTCCAGAAGTGTTCTGTACGAAAATGTCCATTCTGGAAAATTGTAGTTCCGGATATTCCATTCCGGAAATCTTCGTTCCGAAAAGTTTGAAAACAAACTTTGAAAAACTTTGTTAAACTAACAAACAAATGTACTCCCCCTATGAAAAGGAATTTATTGCTGTAAGGAGACTTTTTCAACAGAAAGTTACTTAAGGAGGATTACCTTACGGTTATCATCCCTAAATTCTGTTTAATGTGTTCAAATCTATCAGTAGGAAAAGATTTTGTGAATATATCAGCAAGTTGATCTTGTGTTCCGATAAACTGAAGAATAATATCTCCTTTAAGTGTGTGATCCCTAAGAAAGTGATGCCTAATATCTATGTGTTTTTCACGGGAGTGATGTGCAGGGTTCTTACTGAGGGCAATGGCACTTGTGTTATCACACAAAATTTGAGTTTTAGTAAAACTCAAGCCATAGTCTGTGAGTGTGTGTTGCATCCACAACACTTGAGCACAACAACTTACGGCTGCTACATATTCAGCTTCAGCAGTGGATAGTGCTACAGAATGTTGCTTCTTGCAGGACCAAGAAACTAACGAATCTCCTAAGAAATGACAAGTTCTGGATGTACTTTTTCTATCCATTCTACATCCACCAAAGTCAGCATCAGAAAAGCTTTTAAGGATAAAATCATTTCCAGAAGTATAAAATAATCCTAGATCCATGGTTCCCTTAAGGTAGCGAAAAATTCTTTTTACTGCCTTTAGGTGAGATTCCTTAGGATTGGATTGATATCTTGCACATAAGCATACTGAAAACGTTAAGTCTGGTCGACTAGCTGTTAAATAAAGTAAACTTCCTATCATACCTATAAAAGCTGTTTGATCTACTGGTTTCCCAGCTTCATCAAGATCTAAAGAGTTTGAGGTACCAATAGGTGTACTTATACTCTTAGTATTGTCATAACCATACTTTTTAAGAAGATATTTAATATACTTATGTTGAGATATATAGGTTCCTTCTGGTTTTTAAGAAATTTGAAAACCAAGGAAAAAAGTTAACTCACCCATCATACTCATCTCAAACTCAGATTTCATTAGACTTGCGAAAGAGTCGGTCGAATATTGCTGAGTTGAACCAAATATGATGTCATCAACATAAATTTGAACAATCAAAACATTTTTCTTATCTTTCTTTATAAAAAGGGTTGGATCTGCATTTCCCTTAACATAGTTATTTTGAAGCAAAAATCCAGTAAGTCTATCATACCATGCTCTTGGGGCTTGTTTAAGACAATACAAAGCTTTGGTAAGTCTAAAAACATGATCAGGATGTTTTGTATCTTCAAAACCAGGAGGTTGTTCAAAAAAGACTTCCTCTTGAACATAACCATTAAGAAAAGCACATTTCACATCCATTTGGAAAAGTTTGAAATTAAAGAATGCTACAAAGGCAAGTAAAATACGGATAGATTCAAGTCTAGCTACTGGAGCATAGGTTTCTTCATAGTCTATTCCCTCTTGTTGATTATAGCTTTTAGCAACAAGTCTAGCTTTATTTCTTACTATAACTCCATTTTCATCACATTTATTTCTGAAAACCCATTTTACTCCAATAACAGAAGTTTCCTTAGGTCTTTCAACCAAGGTCCAGACTTTATTCCTTTCGAATTCATTTAGTTCATCTTGCATGGCTTTAATCCAATCATCATCACCTAAAGCTTCATCAGCGCTTTTAGGTTCTAATTGGGAAAGAAATGTAGATGTTCTACTTCATTTCATAAGGAACTTCTAGTCCTTACAAGTTGATTTACATCACCAATGATACTATCACTGGGATGATTCTTAAGAAACAACTGATTTGGGTTTTGTAAAACCTGTTCATCAACATAGGGTAGAAAGTCTTCTGGGGTAAATGTTTCAGGAATATCTTCTTGAACATTATCTTTATCAGAAGGTTCTTCTATCAAAGGTTGACAATCAGTTTTTGAAAACACATCCGAGGATGTAGGTTGAGGTGGTTTAAAAACAAAAGGATCTGGTTCATCAAATTTTACATGTACTGTTTCTTCAACTGTACAAGTATTTTTATTAAAAACTCTATAAGCCTTAGATGTTGTGGAATAGCCTAAGAAAATTCCTTCATCAAATTTTGGTGCGAATTTATGTAAGTTATCTTTAGTATTCAAAATGAATACTTTGCATCCAAAAACCTTGAAATAGGATAGTCTTGGTTTTCTACCATTCCATAACTCATAAGGAGTTTTATTAAGAAAAGGTCTAATCAAAACTCGATTTATAGTATAACAATAAGTACTTACAGCTTCAGCCCAGAAATGTCTAGCAATAGAATATTCAATCAACATGGTTCTAGTTATCTCTTGAAGAATTCTATTTCTTCTTTCAACTACACCATTCTGTTGAGGAGTTATAGGTGCTGAAAAATTGTGAGTAATACCTTTTTTACTACAAAAAGTTTCAAAATCAGAATTTCAAAATTCTCCTCCATTATCATTATGAATAGTTTTCAATGGAAGGTTTTTCTCATTTTTAACTTGAGATCTAAAACTTTTGAAATAAGAAAAAGCTTCAGATTTCTTTTCTAGAAAATAAACCCAAGTAAATCTAGTGTAATCATCAACTAGAACAAACACATAGTATTTGCCTCCAATACTTCTAGTTTTTGTAGGACCAAAAAGATCCATGTGCACTAACTGTAGTGAATTGGTTGTTGAGACTCCGTCGATTGATTTAAAACTAGATTTATGTTGTTTGCCATATTGACAAGGATCACAAACTTTAGAAGAATCAAATCTAAGCTCCGGTAGATCCTTATAAAGTTTCTTCTTAGAGAGTTTACATAGATTCCTAAGGTTACAGTGTCCTAGTCTTCTATGCCATAACCAGGAATGATCTTCCATTGCACATAGGAAAGGTATATCATGACTCCTGAGGTCTTCTAGGTTCAAAGTGTAGACATTCTCTTGCCTATTGGCTGAGAGAATAAACTCTTCCTTGGAATTGTGAACTAAGAACTTATCATTACTAAAATTCACAAGGTAACCTTCATCACATAACTGACTTATTCTAATGAGGTTGTGCTTAAGACCTTTATCAAAAAGAACATTTGAAATCAAGTTTTTACCAAGAAAAACAATATTACCAATACCAACAATCTCCCCCTTAGCATTATCTCCGAAAGTTACCTTTCCTCCTTTTGTTTTGATAATCTTTTCAAAATAGCTTTTGTTACCAGTCATGTGCCGAGAACATCCACTATCCATGTACCATGTATTGTTGCTGGTACTCTCTTTATTTTCCTGAAATCAAGAAGAAAATTAGACTTTCGGAATCCAAACTTGTTTGGATCCGATATTTCCAGATAATAAAATTTTAGGAACCCACATCTTCTTAGAGAAGTAAGCTTTGTGAAATCCTAAAGATTGGGTTTTATTTAAGGAACAATTCTTTGCCCAGTGACTACCACATTGACACTTGATACAAAATGGGGCACTTTGAGGAACAAAATAATTGTTACTGAAAATTGGTTTTGCATGGGTATAACCAAATCCGGATTTATTTCTTAAAGGTCTTATTTGAGAATACATTTTATCAAAATTTTCCTTACCATGGGTAAAATTTGATAAACACTTCTTTAAGGAAAAAATTTCGGACTTGAGTTTTACAACCAAGTTTTTATCCTCAAAATCATTAGTTTTAGAACTAAAGCTAGGCTCAAAAACATTTTTATTAGAAATTACTTTTTATAATTCTTTAGAAAGGTTATTCTTCTCAGAACTTACTTCCTCAAGATTTTTTGAAATACTTTCAAAATAATCATTTCTCTTATCAAGATCTTTAGACAGATATGATATCTCTTTTGTTAGAATAGAATTCCTAGAGTTTTCCTTATCAATTTTTTTATTGAGTTTAGAATTCTCAATCTCAAGAAGTTCAGCAAACCTAGAGACTTCTTCATAAGTAGGTAAAGTATTTTCCTCATCAGAAGATGATTCTTCATCAGAAGAGTTATAATACTTACTATCATTGGAATTTAAAGAAACATTGGTCAATGATTCAGCATTTTGTACCATAGCCATAAAACAGTGATTATCAATAGGTAATCTAGCTATAAGACCAAGATTCTTTTGTCCTGAAGATTCATAATTAGAAGATTAATCTGAAGAGTCACCACCACTTTCACTCCAGGTTTCATTGGCTTTCAAAACTTTCTTAGCCTTATCTTTATAATATTTCTTTTTGTTCCTGTCTGAATACCTTTCTTTTCTTTCTTTCTTTTTGAGCATAGGGAAATCTGGTCTAATATGTCCAGCTCTTTTGAATTCATAATAAGTAACTTCTCCATATTTCTTATCTTTCCTGTCCTTTTTCTTATACTTTGATTGGAAATTTCTCTGTCCAGCTATCTTGTTCATCCTCCGAGCAAGATTTGCTAGTTCAATTTCTGAGACTTCACTCTCACTAGATTCTGACTGGAAAAAAACTTTCTTAGACTTAGATCTGGTTACTCTCTCAGGAGTCTTAGATTTCATCTGATTTGAAGTTTTAGTAAAATCAACAGTACCATTTCCATTGTTCTTCTGGATGTTATCTGCATCTCTCTTCATTTTGGTTTCATGTTGTAGAAGAGTTCCAAAAAGCTCATCAAGAGAGATCTGAGTGACCTTCCTGTTTTCATCTATAGCTATTCTTTTGGATTCCCACTCATTGGGCATAATATCAATTATTTTATCCACAAGAGCTTCATCATCTAAACCTTTCTCTCCCATATATTGTAGGTTTTTGACTATAGTCATGAATCTCTGTTGAACTTTACAGATTGGTTCTCCATAAGGAAAGTTGAAGCTATGATATTCAGCTCTAAGCATAGCTCTTCTAGTCTCAATCACTTTAGAAGTCCCAAAGTGTGTAACTTCTAACTTCTTCCAGATACAGTTAGCTATTTCACAAGAAGAAATTTGGCTATATATATTTCTATTCATTGAACATAGTAGAGTATTGCGTACCTTATAGTTGAGTTGACATTCTTGATTTTCCTAGTTAGTGAAAGTTCTAACTTCCTTGCTAGGAATTTTATAATCACCAGTAATAATTACAAAATTGTCCACTCCAGTGTTGATAACAAAAGTCTTCATTCGATCTCTCCAGTACTCATAGTCATTACCATCAAATATAGGTGGTCTTGTAGGATTTAGATTATCAATCGAACCAACATTAATTCCTGCCATACTTTGATAACCCTTGGCACACAAACTTGTTAGTAGAAAAGATTCGTAATAACAAAGTTCGGAATGAGAATGTTCAGAATGGAAAAGTGAGCAACAAAAACTTATTCGTAAGTATAAGTATTTCAGAAACCTCCTTTGATACCAATTGTAGGATCGAAAATAGTGATGTAGATGCTCAATATACAAGAGGGGGGTGAATTGTATATTTTAAAAATTCCTTTGGAACCTTTAAAGTTAGTTACAAATAACTACGTTTTCCTTAAGCAAAGGAAAGGGATAAGTTTAACAAAGTTAAACTAAGCAAATTCACAACACCTCTAACACTGAATGCAAACTTGGAAAGAGATTCCGAAAGTAGGTTCCGGAAATAAGGTTCCGGAAATTGAAACTTAACAAAAGTTAAAATATGAGATTCTACCTTAAACCATATAGAATCTAAATGAAACAGAGTACAAGTAAGGAAGTATAAGAAAGTTATACTTTCCTTATAATACAAAAATGCAGCGGAAATAAACAAGTAGTAAAACTACAAGTAACAAGATAATAGTCTTTTAACCCAAAGAGAAGGGTATCCAACAACCTTGGATAAAGGTCCCTTGATTTATACTTTCAAACAAGTCTGTCTTACCCACACCAGGGTAAGCCCTCGATACGAAGATTGGAGTGTCTCTGTCTTGCTATCCCCGCAAGCCATCAACTTCAAGGTAGTTGGAAACCTCTGTCTTCCTCAGCAAGGAAGCCCTCGAACTTCATGGTAGTCGGCACCTCTGTCTTCCTATCCCCGGAAGTCCTTGAATGTAATCACCAACATTCGGAGTCGCACAAAGCTTTGAGAGTTAATAAGAGCCTCTCTCTCTAGAAATCACTTCAAGAATGTAATCACATGATTCAAAGATCAGTCAGCCTTTCAGCACCGAGCTCTTTCAAATGAGCTCTTATTTATAGGTAAGGTCGGCTCCTTCTCCAACTGTCATATTTTCCTTAAAGATCGGAGGGACATGTACACGTGTCACTTAGACAATGGTCAGTTTATAAAAAAATAGATGACATCGTTTTATAAAAAAACAAGTGTAACAGAATGTACAACATCGTTTTAATTCTAACTCAAAAGTTCGGAATGAAAGCTTCGGAGTGAAGATTCGGAGTGAAATGGAAATAATAAAGAATAAACAAATTATAGAAATGTAAGCAGAATAAAAGTTCGGAGTCTAACCAAAATATTTTTTGGAGTCTGAATTAATTCAGAGTGTATAAAACAAAGATGATCAGATTCTATTTAATAGGTGAATTCAGAATGATAATTCGGAATGATAATTCATCATCAGAATTCGTAATGATATTTCATCATCATAGTTCATAATGAAAATTAATTATCAGAATTCATAATGAGAATTCGTCATTAGAATTCGTAATGAGAATTCAATGTCGAACTTCATAAGAATTCGTATCCTGAATCTGGAATAGAACTTAGTCAGGGTTCATATCCGGAATTCGGAATGATACTTTATTACAGTTCTAATCTGGAATCCGGAGTGGAACTTCCTTACAGTTCTTATCCAGAATTCGGATCCTCAAACAGAATACTTTATATCAAAGTTTTAAACAAATCCAAGAAAACAGAAATGAATCTGAATTTTATACTTAGGAAAAATATGGATGAAGATATGATAAAGATAAATTTCCTTATAAAAGAAATTTTCCTTAAGAAATCATTTTTCTTTAAGAAAGCAGTTTTCCTTTAGAAAGCATTTTTCCTTAAGAAAGCATTTTTCCTTAAGAAAGGTGTTTGTGATTTTCAAAACGAGAAGGAATGAAAAAGTCATAAGGAAAACCTTATTGACTAAAAATATTTTTTATCCAATGTCAAGTTTCCAAATTAGCTAAAGCATACCTACCAATTCTCAATAGGGTATTAACTAATATTGAGGTCTTAATCCATTTGGGGAGAGCACTCAACCGTATATATTATAGAAATAACATAATAAATTTCAGATAAACATCTATAGAATAACATGAATATAAAACTGAAAAACCAAATCCATAATTCAAAAATATAATAATGATATTACAATGAACTAATATAATCTAACACATTTCATTTTATATGAGTCATAAATTAAAATTATTCCACTTATTGCATAAATCGTATCCCTAAAATAATAAACGGATAAATAAAAATAAATTATTATATATTATAAATATCTAAGGAAATATATATATACAATCACCACCTCTATACAAATATACTCTATCTTAAACACTAATCACAGGACCACTTCCTTTATGTAAATCTCAATCAATAAATTTTTCACATCCATTATGTGAAACATACTCGAAATGAAAAAAAAGTATAAATAAACCAAAATTGAATAGTTAATATATTCCAAATTATATTTTAATTATTAAATGGAATTATATTAAAACCATTAATCCTCAATATATAAGAAATATATTTCTGTCATTATGAATTTAAGAATATGGTGTAGTTTTTTAACATTCCCACATTGGAAATTGTGAGTGAGATTTTAAATAATAACACCTTCAAATAAGAAGTGTAACAATCATGGTATCCTTGAATCCATTAAAACAATCTATCTTATAAAAATTATCCAAACCACACATGACTGTTTAACAAATTAAATACTTGAAGGGGATTCGAGGTTACAATATAAAAATGGTGAAACTCCATAAAGTATTTGAATCATGTAAGGAGGTGTGATTTACCAAATCACTAGGGAAGATTCATGGTTAGGATATAACGTTATAATAATCTTTATAGTGAATCTGAAACATGGGTAGGGGAAAAATATATAAGCCATTAGAAATGAAATAAAAAAGTTAGCTTTAAAGATATGGTGTAACACTCGATCCTTAGTTACAGTATGTGAACAAGTATATTTTAATAAAATGACAATAAAATTCATATTTTAATATTTCATAGAACAAAAAATCTAAATTTATTGTATGAATATTTATTTTGAACATACTTGGTACAAATAATCCTATAATGAATTTTTGAAATAATCTGTTAGAAATAATCTTCTTTGAATAACTAATAATTTACTATTTAACTAATCCTCTTATTTATTTATATTTATGTATTATAATATTTTAAATTAAAATTTATTTACTATCAATTGTATACATATGAATACTGAATCATTTGGAGGTAAAAAGTGATGTTTTTTCACAAAATAGTTATTCTAAAGAGTCATATAAGTATTCACATTTTAATTAATTAAGATTTTAATTAATGATGGATATTTTAAATGAAATTTATATATTATATGTCTAATTATATGATTTTAATTCCATAAAATTATTAATTCTAGTCATATAGTTAATATGAGAACATCTTGTGCTTGAAAAATGCATTTATAGAAAAATTATTTTTCAACATGATTTGCGGGTTTTCTTTAAATTAAATTATCCAAAATCATTGAAAGTAATTTTACAAAATGGATTAAATATTTTTAATCATTTTATTTAATATTAGTTAATAATTTTAAAATAATATTTTTTACGGTGATTGGAAAAAACATTAGTAATTTTATTACCTTGATTAAGGTAAAAATTGGTTTACTGGAGGTTAATCTATAACGACAATGGTAAAAATGAACTAAATACTTTAAAAAACCCTATTGGTTGGTTATATTTTGAATATATACTTGTCCCCTTCAAATATGATCCTTTTGGAGATATATTTCCAAAACTTTGACATAACAATGTTAAATAACATTAGGATATTACAAGTGTACCACTCACCTTAATTATAAAAGATAATCACCTCCCCTCACTTATTCACTCCACTCAAGAAATTTATATGAACCATACCATACCAAAATCTCACCTTAACATCCTTATACATGTTAATTATGTTTTTTTCCATCCCATTTAATAACCATAGGGTCCATAATATGATATCCAAAGGAGGTTCTTCTAAGAGAAGGTAATTGTTTTCATGATGCTCTTAATGTTTACTTCTTATCTTCAAACCCTTAATATTGTCTAAAAAATTACAATATAATAACACCAATTTGTCTCATATACTGATATTTTATTATGTTTATAGAATAATACATATCCATTTTCTTATCTTTCAAATGGGAAGCAAAACTGTAACATCCCGACCCCAACCACTAGGTTTGAGCTAGAATGATATGTGACCTCATGTGTTCCTCCCCATATACAAGAGGCTGTTGAATAGCAATGTGAGTCTAATTATAATAGTTCTGAGATTTTAGCTTCATTATCATTTCATAGTGTCGATAATAATCAGTAAAAAGATAATAAACAATCATCAAAGTACATGGAGAAAGTAAACTAAACATGTCATATAAATAAACATTTCCTAATGTGGTAAGCCCATACAGAAAGTAAGAATAATTTGCATAAAGAGATAAAAAACTAAACATATGTCTGTCCTTCGGGGACTATCTTTTCCCTCTCCCACTCTGTGCTCTACTACTCAATAATCCACCATAGGGATATTTCCCTCCGTTGAAGCCCAGGTCATGAAATCTAGAAGTGCACCGAAATGACTAAGTAGGGTGTGGGTAAAAAGGCTTAGTAGAACACCACCAATGCATCCTTGACAAGTCTTCACATTCATAAGATTTTATAACATAATAATAAATAAATGCACAAAAAATCAATAATCAGTTTGAGCATTAATTAACTTAACAAGATGCTATAAAACTCTGTTATACTTACTTTAGTTCCATAATAGAAAACATCGGAATAATCATGGAAAGGTCTCAACATTAGATCCAGTATCAGGATACTCAAAAGTCTCATAGTTCCTAATACTTTAGGTAAAACCATGCTAGGTCATCATGCCCCAACACTATCTCTTGGTTAGGTCACATAAACCATCATGGTCCAATGTTTCTACACAGGTCTGGTCACTCATGATCATCATGCCCCACGGTCATCCCATATGAGCCTGATCACTCATGATCATCATGCCCCCAAGTCCGGCCAAACTAGTTCATCATTCCCCATTGTCCATATCGATCTCGTGATCAAGTCGCATGCAGTGTCTGAACACGCTCCCCCCTATAGGGCTACTGAGCCATGAAGGGCCTACCTGTTACTTTGGAACCATCCATACCACAAAAACATAGCATATACCAAGAATACAAGAAAGAAAAAGTGGCATCATACATAACATATCATTATTCTGATAATATCTATACATACACATATGTGGGAAACTCAACATGGTCTAAATAATATCAACATTCATAATCCTAATATGTCAATCAAACAAGCCTCATGGATGCACATGAACCCACATCCATCATATAATAAGAATGGGTTAGTCCAACATAAATCACATATCATCCTAACTTCATATACATGACTTTAAATAGTGAGGAACTTCGTACCTCAAAGTCTTCAACGTCAATGGTAGAATAAATCACTCTGTTTGGTTCAAAATCTAGAGTGGAAACGTCAAAAATCAAGAACACCTCCACATAGTCTTTAATATTATAGTTGCTAACATGTAAACACTCAAGGTTTACCAACAGTCCCTAAAACCAAAACCATCCATTTTTATTTTGAAAAGAAAAAAATATCACATACGATGATACTTTCTCTCTCCTAGAAAATTTCTTAATTATCATTTATGATAATGCATGTGCATGAAATATTTTCCTCAGTAAAGATTATTTTTTAATAATTTCTCATAAATTATCATTTTATAATTATCTCTTGATAATTTAATATAAATTATCCTTTTACAATTATGTCGTGATAATTTCTCTTAAATTATAATTTTTTAATTATCTTTTGATAATTTAGCATAAATTATCCTTTTATAATTATATTTTGATAATTTCACATAAATTAACCTATTGTAATTATATTTTGATAATTTTTCATATATTTTCCATTTTATAATTATCTTTTCATAATTTATCAAAAATTATCCATTCTCTATTGATAATTTCTCGTAAATTATTCTTTTATAATTATTTTTTAAATTATTTCTCATAAATTTTTGTTTTATAATTATCTCTTGATAATTTATCATATGTTATCCTTTTATAATTATATTTTGATAATTTCTCATAAATTATCCTTTTATGATTTTATTTTAATAATTTCTCATAAATTATCCTTTTATAATTATCTTTTCATAATTTAGTAAAAAATATTCTTTTATAATTATCTCTTGATAATTTTCTATTAGTTACCTTTTGATAATTTAATATAAATTATCCTTTTAAAATTATATCTTCATAATTTATTAAAAATTATCTTGTATAATTATCATTTGTTAATTTAGTATAAATTATAATTTTAAAACATCTCTTGATAATTTTCTAAAAAAATATCTTTTATAATTATCTATTGATAATTTCTTCTATAAATTATCATTTGAAAATATTTTAATTATCATTCGATAATATTAATAATTATCCTTTGATAAATCCCAATTATAATTTCATATTTTTTATAATTATCCTTCGATAATATTGCAATTATCATTCGATAATTTTAATAAATATCCTTTGATAATCTCACAATTATCATTTGATAGTTTTATTAATTATCCTTTAATAATTCTAAACTATTATCTTCAATAATCCCATGAAATTATCCTTTACTAATTAGTTCTAATTAGCATGTGATAATTTTTTCCAATTATATCTTGTTAAAATTGTGAAATTGTCATTTAAAATTTTCCATAATTATCTTTGTTTAAAATTCCTCAATTATCATTTTATAATTTTCTACAATTATCATAGTATAAAATTTCTTAATTATTTTTTTATAGTTTTCCATAATTATCATTATTAAAATTGTCAAATAATGTTTGATAATTTGTATAAAATATCCTTTTATAGTTTTTTGAAATGATCACTTGACAATTCTGGGATTATCATATTTTATTTAAATCGACCATTTTTTCTATAATTTATAATAAAGTAATAAATTAAGAAAGTTAAATTAAAATAAATTAAATTAAAAAACAAAACTCACTTAAAACATGAAGTATCTCCAATTTCCGTATCTTGAGAAGAGAACCCCATCGGATCATCAGAGTCTTCATCGATCATGTGAAATGGAGTTTTGGGTTGCTCAGACTCGTTAGAATCAACCCACAATAAAGGCAGAGTGTTCTGGCTATTTAAAAACCCCAAAAACATAGTATTTAAAACCTCAACTTCAAACAATCTTTGTAATCCTTGATTCAACCTAAAATTCATGGTGGAGTCATTAATTTCTCCCCATTAAGGTGTTGCAATAAAAATATAGAATGGTGATGAACTAGAAGTTTTTGAATGGTTACTCATGCATCAATGGAGTTTCCCTATGGATAATATGATGCATTATAAAAATAAGATGAATTTTAAATTAAATTAATAATATTTACATAATAAAAATATTAAAAATATTAGAATTAAGTGCAATCTGAAAAAAAATTTGAAACACATAAATTTTATGTTGTTCCTAGGGTAAACCTCATATCTCAAACTTAATGGTGGTCTTGGACTTCTCATGCGACACACCATTTGGGAGATGTTAAATTATTTTCAAAAAAATAAAAATAAATAAAAAATCTTCCCTCACATGTAAACTTACCAAAATTCTGATACACAAAAATGTTATGTCATACCTTGGGTAAACCCATTATCTTAAACCTAATTGTGGTCTCAGATTTCTCATACGACCTACCATTTTTGGATATATTCAATTATTTTGGATAAATCGTGAACGCATAATATAATATTTTTAATATTGTTATTTTGTATGTGTCTAGGCTGTATTGCCCTCATAATCAGGTGTTATCTTTGTTTTTTAACTCCAAAAATATTCCATAGAATATTCCAAGCTGTGAACTACTCTTTTACCCTCACACATTACCCTATAAATCATCAATTAAGTAGTTTTTATTGAAAAACTACATTTTCACATAAAAATAACAATAATTTATCATCAATGGGGGTTTTGTTATATTTAGAATTTAGGATATTATAATTATCCCCCTCTATCAACATCTCATCCCCAAAAATTATCTTTAGTATTCTTGGTCAAACTACTCAGACCAATGAGCTCGAACATCATACTCACACTCCCATGTCTCTTCCTAGAATTGTGCATGCTACAATCATATTTAGATGAGTGGTTGTGTCTTCCCTTGGAGGACTTTCTCACTCTATCCTAATAAATGCATCAGATTATCCTCATATTATTCATCTAGTTCAATATAAAATTCCTCACAGTATATATAATGTGTAGGATTGGGTGTTTACCTATGAAGATGAGAAACGTGCAAAACATCATGCATGTCTAAATAAAATAGAGGAATCCATAATGGTATGCCACAATCCCCACCCATTTAGTGGTCTAAAAGGGTCCCAAAAAACATAGCTCAATCTTTTCCTTTTTCCTCAGACATTGATACCATGGTCGAGGAGTCACTCATAAGAAAAACTCAACCGCCCACAGTGAACTCCAAAGGTCTCATCATATAGTCAGTTTATGATCCTTGTATTCTTTGAGAAATGATCCATCACTTTTCAATCATATGTGCTATTTTCAAGGCCTTCTAGACCAAACTAAGGCTAATAGCTACTGCCTTAGCTACCTTAAGCCAACAGAGTGGTGAGTGAAATTTCCTCCCATAAATATCCTCATAGGGTTCCATCTAAATCAATTCTTGATCATTGTTATTGTATATGAACTCAATCAAATCTAGGTAACCATGCCAGTATCCACTAAATTATATCATGAAATATCAAAGAATATCCCCCAATGTGTGTATATTCTACTCAGACTATCCATCAGTCTAAGGATGACACATTGTGATCAATCACATCTATGTCCCTAGGGTTTTTTGGAAACCCTACCAATAGCACAATGTAAAACATGTGTATCTATTGACATAAATTATCAAGGTAAATCCATGGATGCATATGATATCTTTGACATAGATCTATCCTAGATCCTCCATTTAGTGAGTCTCTCTAATCAGTAAAAAGTGAGTATAATTCATTAGTCGATCAACAATCACCTAGAGTACATCATGACTCATCGGGTTCCTAGGTAACTCTATCACAAATTCCATCATTACATCCTCTCACTTTCAAAAAGTTACAAGATGTTGCTGGAGAAAACTAACAAGAGGTCGGTGCTTATCCTTTATCCTCTAATGGGTAAGGAAACGGGAGACCAAACCAGCAATGACTCTATACATGCTGGGTCATCAAAACTACTTCCTGAAGTCATGATAAATCTTGGTCTCACCGGGAGGTACTACCCATACAAAGGTATGGTAATACCTCATAATATCATCCTTTATAATAGAAGTAAGGACTACTAATCTCCCATTTACCATGATTACATCATCATTTCCCATCAACCATCTTGGTATTATGTCACCTTCTATTAGTTGTTCCCTAATCACAAAACACTCTACGTATGAATCTTGACCTACCTTTACCTAGTCAAAAAGTGAATATGTGACTATAAAGGGAGAACAAGTCATAAAACACTAGTCCCCTAAGTTATCCATCCTTCAATCAGCTAATAAGCTCATCAAAATCCTTTTCACCTCTAATGGACTCCCATTGTACTCTTACTTAGCATGCATCTTATGGATAAGAAAATCCACAATGACATTACATTTTCCCAAGTGTATATTCCATATCAATGTCAAAAATATATAGATTCTCAATCAATTACAAATATCTTGTATTCAGGTCCTGCTATGTAAATATATAATGAAGGACCTTATGGACCATATAGACAATATATATTCTACCAAAGAGATGATGTCACCGAAACTTTAAATCATGGACCAAATATTCTATCTCCAAGTCCTCCATTTTTACCTTAATATCCTTCATCTTGGTTGGTGACATATGATATGGATGTATCGAACTTGTTGCACACCTATCATGCGCTTTATCTCATCTTGACCTGACGATCCTTTAGAGTCTACTATATTAAAGATTATCCCTATGATTTCAATATACTCCTCAGTATCTTGAGGGCCTCTAGGAACCTAGTAGGATGGATAATGATGTAATTAATAGTCACACCATACTCAACCATAGCATTGAACTCTAATTACTAGGTCAGATACTATGAGAATTACTTCTGGCTGAAGCGACCCTACTACTTTAACCACATCTCGGTTATGGTAGAATGATAAATGTATTCTCCAATAATTCTAGTGGTAAAGTACAAACATCTTCCCTCGTAGAATTATTCTAGTACTACTTCACATGTATTTCCCCTAAGAATACATAAAGGTGACATCTTCTATAACATAAAGGAACATTAGGGACATAAGAAAAACTTGTTCTATTTATGGGGTCACATCAGGTTCTCCTACGAGTCTAATCTTATCCCAAGGTATACCACTCATAAAATTAACCCTTATAATCATCCCTACACCTTATTCATAGTCATCATACATATAATAACACAACAACATGCTTAGTTTAACTAATTAAATCCAATAATGATATATCACAGCAACATACAACACTGATATATCACACAAATAGAAACTATCCCAAATAGATAGAAAAAATTTATAAATTTAATTAATGAACTAATATATATCACAAAAAATGTTTATATATGACTTATGAACCTACTTTCCTAATCATGATGCATGAACACGTCACGAATCTCATATATCACATATAAACATCATGTACAACACCCAATGTGAATTTAATCAATGGTAATAGGAAAACATAAATTATTTGCATTATGGAAAATCAAAGGTCCACTACACAGTGATGGTCAGGCACTATCATAGATCCCCAACCCGAGTCCCAACCATCATACCTCATGTATATCATGTCCCATCCCAAAATAAAAAACAAAATTAGTGGATCCTGATCCTCTGATACCATTATTTAACATCTCAAAACAAACCATTGGATCTTATCCAGAATTCTAAATGACCTCTTGCATACGGGGAGGCATGCATGAGTTCATGTAGAATTCAAACTTAGACATATTGGTTCAGGTTGGGATGTTACAATAACTGTCACTCCTTTGTACGGTGTATTGCTGCCTCACAGAGCGATGTAAATTTTTTTCCAGTACTGACTCACATAGAGATAATTAATGATGGAACCAATAAATATATATGATTATATTGATTTTGATAATTTAATATATTATCTAATTACTTACCCTTCCTACGATTAAGTAAATGATAACATCGTCAATGCATATGTATGGCCTATCATGTACATGAAGCGATTAGATTCATTTTCTATGTCTAACATTTAATAATTATTATAAAAATGTATCTAATGAATATATATTATAATTATAACATTAAAATATTTGTGGAGATTATGGAACTATATCCAATGTAAAATAATCAAAACTTTAACAACAAAACCAACATGAGAAAATGAAGCGGTTGACACTTGAAACACTGGTAATAATGAAATATTATTAATGATAAAATGAAAATAAGATATATTAAGATCATATGAGATATTATAAATAATAATATGGTTATAAATTAAATTAGTTACTTTTATAAAACAATTATATAATATGTTAGTGCATGTTCAACTAAATGAAATAATGAGGTAAGGGATTTCAGACCATTATACACTTCATTGATTCATTTTTTTTCATTATGGACCTATTAGAAATTGTGTGGTGTATATACTAACCCATTGATATATTTAACATGAATAATAATTAATTTTTGATTATTTAATTTTTCAATTAGATTTTATCCTTTCAAAGAATTGTAATTTAAATATTTTCAAAGTGGTAAGAATTTATTTTACACTCACACTTTATTTTGGGATTGCTTTTATTTTGGCTGTAATAATATTATCATTTTTCCTTCACAATATCTTATAATTTTACTATACTATGGATTTTAAGTTTTTACATATTTTCTTCAAAAAAATTCTCTCTTGATAACTTGACTTATGAATATAAATGTTTAAATTTAAAACTAATTTTATTTCTCTTTTAATCCGATATATTTTTTCTTTTATGTACATGTTTTTTCAAAAAAAATTACAATTTTTTTTTTATAACTCAAATTATATATTAATAAAAAAAATTAATTATCCTTTACTTTTTAATTTTTTTTTAATGAAATATTTATAATTTTTTCTGAATGGGACGTTTTCTAAATTATTTACAAAAAGTCAAAAGGAATATTTTTTAACATATGTAGTGATAATGAACATCATTGCAGATATAACCATTATAAGATATTTTGATTCTTCTATATGTTCTCTATTATTTTACTAAGAGAAAACATTAATGAAAACTTATTTTAAATTTCAATTCTATTTTCTTTAATTTTTCTGATGGAAATAATTTTATTACTAAAACTATATTTCAATGATCTTATAGTCATCTCATAAATTTTATTAATTTTCTAGTGACTGAATTTTTCATGAATCACTTGCTTTCATGGGGTTATTGGAAATCACATTTCTCAAAAATATTCATACCCTTTAAATCATGTATATGATTATTTACTAAACCCTATAATATTTTTAAATATGGTGTTTTACTTTGAAATTTATTTGACTGACTGGGGAAATATTTATTTTATATATTCTTTATTCAATATAAACATTTATTGTTAGGGAATATTGTTTATGAATTCAATTGACTATTCCATATGTGAGTAATCCATTGGACATGTAGTGATGGGTCGGTCCCAATTATAGACTACCCCTTGATGCATCAATGGGTCTCATGATACAAATTAGTTAGCCAAATTAAATGGTTTTTTAGTGTATACCTACCCATAATTTTAATCTATCACAGAGAAAGGCCTTCAAGTTAGGGATATCATGATTTTAGATATCAAGACGCCCAATATTAAGAATTTACATCATTGATAATTCATTTTTTATTATCCCTAGTATTCTTTTCATTGATATTACCAATGGATGCATTTTATTCTCATGTTATTGATTATATGGAGTTCATTTTTAGTCATTTACCTTCCTATATTGATTATGATTTATGAATAAATGATATATTTCATTGTAAAAAACCTAAAAAAGCATTTAAGATCACCCTTATTCTGTTTTCTTTCCCATTAATATGATGAAGAATTATTTGAATGAGTTCAAATATGCTAACTATTTTCCATTACTATGACATGTATTTTATTTCCAATCTAAAAAGGGAATCATGTTGGTATTTGGATCCCCAAGACTACTAAAATGGAAAATCATTCAATATTAGAATCCTTGTCTCTATTACTATGTAATAAAATAACCACTTTATCTAGTTTATTGGAATAGATATGGTTATATTTGGTATCAAATAAATTTTAACAAAGACCTTCAGAACTAGATTTTGGAAAATATACATTAGAAACATAACCTAATGATAGTCTTTTAAAGAATCTCTAATTGTGTAATAGTATAAAAAATTATTGTAGAGGTAAAGATTATGTGGTTTTTTCTATCAATAATCCCTACACTACTACAAAATAGGCATTTAACATCGCTAAAAATGGCCTTTATCAGCGCTAGAGAAATACTAACTACCAGAGCGAGATTAAAATCCATAGTCTTTTATCAACACTAAAAAATGATGATAAAAAGGTCCTATATCAATTCTTTTAGAAGCACTGGTAAATTAACCCTTTTTCAGTGCTTCTAAAAGTTATAATAAAGTATACATTTATCAGTTCCTCCAAAAGAGATGATAAAGGAACACATTATTCATTCATAAAAAATAACTGATAAAGGACCAATTTATCAAAACTAAAAAAATTGATGATAAAGGGGCATCTGGTATTGTGAAATAATATCACACTATACCACCAGTACAGAGTGTTGTAACAGCACACCTCAACACCAAAAACACCAAAAAATCAGAAAAATAAAATACCAATAAATAATTTAAATGAAATAAAATTTACAACACAAATACAAGAAAACACTCTATTATAGTCATTTTAAACATTGGTTTATACAATTTCATAAGTAAAAATTATTACATACATTCAAAAACATCAGTGTTCCTCTGCCTTTGGATCCTAACCTCATATCGAGAAAAAAATCAACATATATAAGAAAACAATTCTAATTTTATTAATAATATAATGAAATAAATTATCATAGAGTATTAATTTTAAACTAAACTTTGAGTCATATCCGGAACATCGTGTATCAAATTTAGTTGCGCTTGATTCTTACATGTCATAATATTTCTTATTCATCTTCAAGAATTATCTTGGTAAAAATTAACAAAATAACTATAATCTAAAGTTAAAAATTAAATTAATTAATATCAGATAGAATGATGAGAAAACAATATAGACTCTATTGCTCAGTTTGTGCGATGTGATGCACGTTTTAAACTAAAATGACACTTATAAATTGAAAAGACGCACTTGGAGTTATACTGATCACAACATGAATCAAATTGATGTGTGACTAATTCCTATATGTCTCAAATGAAATATAGATCATTCTCCTAATGTATTAAAAAAATTGAATGTCTTTTATTTCTTTTGAGTACGTTGCTTTCCTTTTTTACTAAAATGTCGTTTCAAATAGGAAACATGCACTTTGACTCATACTGATCAGATCATGTGTCGGTTTGATGTGATACTAATTCATACACATCAAAACGGTTTTATGAATCATTTTACTAAATTATTAAGATAATCTGATTGTATTTTCTCATTTCTTAGTGAGTGAAATTTTTTGAACTGAAATGTAAATTTTAAACTGATAACAGACACATTGAGACATATATGAAATATCATGTATTGTATTGAGGTGTGGTTGATTCCTCTATATAAAAAATAAAATATGGATTGTTTTCATAAAGTATCAAAATAATATGAATGTGTGATCTCTATTCTGAGTAGGCCGGTTGTCCTTTTTACTAAAATTGATGTCAATTTTAAATAAAAAGACGTACTTGGAGTCATATCGGCCACACCGTATGTTTGATTGATGTTATTCTGATTCCTACATTTCAAAAATAACTTAGGTATCATTTTTCTAATGTATAAAAATAATCTGAATGCATTTAATAAGTTTTGAGTTCCTTGCTTTTCTTTTTTACTAAAATGTCATTTTAAACTAGAAAAACACACTTTGAATATTACTGATCACAATGGGTATCAGTTTGATTTGATATTGATTCTTACACATCACAAATGAATTATGAATCAATGCTCTAAATTTTTAGGAAAATCCAGGTTTGTTTTCTCAATTTTAATTGAGTGACACATGTTGAACTAAAATGTTTATTTTAAAATTATGACAGCCACATTGAGTCATATTCGGAACACCGTGTATCAGATTGAGGTGAGGTTCATTCATACATGTCAAAAATTGAATATATATTATTTATTTGAAGTATAAAAACAATAAAAATGTGTTTTCTTGGTTTTGAGTTAGTCAGTATTTGTTTTTACTAAAATTGATGTCAACTTTAAATAAAAAGGTGCACTTTGAGACATATTGGTCACATTGTGCATAATATTGAGGTTCGTTTGAACCATACACATCCAAAACGACTTATGTATCATTTTCATAAAGTATCAAAATAATTGGAAATTTTTTTCTCAGTATTGAGTATGTCAGTTGTCCTTTTAAAAACAATTAATTTCAATTATAAATAAAAAAATCCCTTGGAGTCATACCGGTCACACTATGTGTCGGATTGAGGTGTGGCCACATCCAAAATGACTTATGGATCATTTTCCTAAATTATCAAAACAATATGAATTCATTTTCTTGGTTTTTGAGCTTGTCACATTTACTTTTTAATAAAATTAATGTCAATTTTCAATAATAAGAATCACTTGGAGTCATACGAGTCACATCGTGTGTTAGATTGAGGCGTAGATGATTTTTAAAAATCCCAACTAACATATGGATAATTTTCCTAAAGTATAATTAAAATATAAATGCATTATATTATTTTTGTGTATATCACTTTTCTTTATTACTAAAATGTCATTTTTAACTGAGAACATGCACTTTCAATCATACTGATCACATCATGTATTGGTTTTACATGAGACTAATTCCATCACATCACAAATGAATTATGAATCGTTTTAATAAATTATCAATAAAATAGGAGCATGTTTGCTCAATTTTCAATGATTGAAACTTTTTGAAATTAAATTTTGATTTTGAATAGGTAATGGAAACTTTGAGTTATACTAACCACATCGTGTATCAGATTGAGGTGTGGCTGATTCCTACACATCAAAAATGATTTATTTATTATTTTATTAAAATATCAAAACAATAAAAATATTTTTTCTTGATTTTTATAATGTCAATTGTTTTACTTAAATTAATGTGAATTGTAAATAAAAAGAATCACTTGGGGTCATACTAGTCATTCCAGGTATTGTAATGAGGTGTGGTTGATTCCTACACATCCCAAAGTCTCAAAACAATCCCAACTACCAATGTTACCACAATTTATAATTACTTTGTGTATTTAACTTCCACAACTTCATATTGACTCAATGTTCTTAGTTGAAAAACCTTTCTCATTATTGAAAGAGAGAAGAGTAGAGGAAGCTCATGTTCCCTCTACTCTTCTAGCTGTCAACAACAAGAAAGGTTTTTTCAATAATAACATTGAATCAATATCTAATGTTATCAATTAAACAAAAAAAGAAATGGAAATGGAAATAATGGTAACTTTGAAAAAAAAACATCGTATCTCTTTTGTGGATTATTGTAGATAGTTGTAGGAAAAATTAAAATTCCCAAAATATCTAAGAAAAAACTAAATATGTATTAGATAAAAATGATAAGGACATTAACTTAAAACTAGTAGATAAAATGATGGAAACATTAATTAAATAAGTAGTAGGAATTCCCCTTTTCTGGATGGTTCTATACATTCATGACACATTTCATTATTTTCATTCTCTCAGTTACAAGCTCGAAGTCCAATATCTCAAGAGCATGAGCAGATTCGAACAAACCAACCCAACTCAAAAAAAAATCCACCAATATATATAAATAATTATTTTATGAGTAATACCAAGTAGAAATAAATTAAACATAACTATGAAACAATACATTAATTATATGGAAAATTATTTTACTATGAAAACATAAAGATTATATTTTTGAATTAGCAGTGGAGGGAACTTGAAGGAAAGTGATAAATTCCAACATTGTAGGGCTGAGAAGGATTTGAGGGAGAAGAAGTTTGTGGATGTTTCGGTGTAGAATGGAATTAAAGATGGAAAAATCACCCCAACTCAAACAAAATAATCCAACTGTATAAGAAAATAATTTTTATGCAAGTAATATTAAAAAGAAATAGATTAAACATAAATATGAAATAATACATTAATTCCATATACAATGATTTTACTATGAAAATATCAAAATTACCTCTATGATTGAGTAGTGGAGGGAACGTAAAGGAAAGTACTAAATTCCAACACTACATGGGTGAAAAGGTTTTGAGGGATAATAAGTTTGTGTAAGTTTTGGTGTAGAAACGCATGAAATATGGATAGAAATATTCAAAAATAAATGAAATATGCAAGAAATAATGAAAAATTAAATTAATATTTCATTATATATTTTTTCATTAAAATAGATAAAGTATATCATAACTTTACATTTACATATTACCAAAGGATTTCCTTTGTTATAGTTTGTTTTTCAAGGGATTGGTAACATCATCATGTGCAAAAGACATTTTCCGCATGAGTAGCCAAAAATTTAATTTATATTATGTTAATATAGTAAAGAACATATAATATTATGAGGAAAAACACAGTATATGAAAAAAATTACCTTCTCATTGAACTATATTCCTTTTTTTAAAATGTTTTAGGGATTTGGTTCCTCTATCGAGAATCAATATCCCCTATTTGTGGTCTCCTCTAACGTGTAATAAATTTTCAACATTGGGAATGGTATGAACTGATTGTGATCTCCCAATGAATGTTTCATCCTATAAACTGTTCATTATGTTTATTTGATATCTATCCTCATCATCTCGTCTCCAAAAAATTTATCATTAAATTTTGTTGCTTGACACACATCCTCCATCTCTTGTGTAAATGCATCCATATTGATTGAAATAGTATAAATATTAGTTATCCATGGGATGACTAATGCTTAGAGTAGTACAAAAAAACATAAATGAGATGGGGGATGATCCTCAAGGAAAAAATGTAATAATTACTATTTGGGAGATGAATTTAATGAGGATGAAAATTGTATTGTATTGTGTTCTCTAACATGGGAAATGTCTCCCATTTATGAGATTTACACCATTGACACTAGTTATTAACTCATGGCATATTAAAGGTGAGAATTGGTGGGAATAAACATTCTTGTATATGATTTAAGGGGTCTTGGTAGGGACATGTTATGATAATATTTTATTATTTTTTATAAACATACAAATCATTATTACTATATATATCATATTTATTGTATTTAACGATGCATTTTCACTATTCACTATCGTAACTATTTTTTAACCCAAAAATAATATTTGTAATATTACATAAATTAAATTTTCTATTTCCAAATATAAAATAAATTTTATTAAATTCTAAATCTAAATATTTTGGATTTAAGTATTAAATAAAAACAAATAATATATAGAATAAACAACTGTTTTAGAAAAAACTATTTATTTTCCAATGGATGTTTTTTATTTATTTATACATGTCAAATATATTATTTATAATTAATTAATCACCTATACATAAGGATTACATTTCAGTTATGAAAATTTTAATAGACCCATCGACTATATGTATACCCAATGGCTATATATATCAAACGAACATATAATGAACAATTTATCCTTTTACATTCCTATATATTTCTTTAAATAATTCTCACAAAATTATTCATCCCATTTCTTTATTTCTTCTATAAAATACCTATCATATTTATAACATCTTTTATTCTTTATATAGTTATACGGGATGATATGATTTTAATTGGAAACCATTAAAAGAATATTGAAATTTTAAAAACTTTTTGTTAACTTGTATTTATTGTCATTTTAAATTTTTATTAATCATGTTCTTCAAATTTTTCTTATAATTTATTTTTATAATAAATTTTATTACATTTTATGTTGTAAAATTATACTTTAATAAAATAAAAAATTATTTATTTAGATCTATATTTCACGTGAAATAAGTTATCTAATTAAGAAACACATGAAATATATGGAAATAAAATTTATACTAAAATATAGGATGATAAATTCTCGATCTTCTAAATAAATTCACCCTTAAAATTTCATTACTCAAATGATAACATATGAGAATACTTTTATCTCAATACAAATTATGGTTCCCATGTCACTTCTTCCTTATTATGATTTTGGAACCAAACTTTGACAAGTTTCATGGTCATGTTTCATCATACATTGTCTCAAAGATCCATTATCTTCACTGATTATTCCTCATAAGAGAGATCATGTCCTGAATTTAAAACCTCCATTTTTAGTAACCATAATGTATCTGGTATATACTTCTTTAGAATTGTTATATGGGAAAGACAATCAATGAGTGATGATGGTGAGGAAAAAATAAGATACCTCAGATTGGTGCTTTGAATCATCCGAGAAAAAGTAGATATATTCAAAACATGGATAGCGTTCAATCCTTAGATTCGTTCGACACTTGAATTATTCAAGCCTTGGATTTGAGACTTGAAATTGTTCAAACCTTTTATGTGCGCCTTGATTCGAGCTTCAATTCACTGAGGAGGAGCACCGGTAGAGGGTGGCTTATGCGAAAATCTTTGATATCACAAAGAGTTCATGATTGGTTAGGGTTATTTAAATAGATTATGACACTTTTATCAGTGGTTCTAGAAAAGAACTGATATAAATAACTTTTATCAACACTAAATTAATTCGTGATGATAAATATGGATTTTATCAGTGCTAATTAATTAAGCGTTGATAAAGGATTTATAATTATAATTTTAAATAAAAAAATTCTAGATATATTTAAATAATTATATATATTTTCAATAAATATATATAAATATAAATAGAATAAATATATTCTTAATTTAAATATATTTATTATAATTTTATAGTTACTTATTTCTAATTTTATAAATACTTTTTAAAAAAACAATATATATATCATTTAATATATACATATTTAATAAATATATATAAATATAAATATAATAAATATATTCATTATTTAAATAAATTTATTATTATTTTATAATTATTTAAATATATATAATTATTTATTTGTAATTATAAATATACAGATGTATAAAAATAGTAAATATACATTTATAAATATTGTTATTTATAAATATTTTCTACAAATATATTTTTAACATTATTAATGAATTTTTAATGCATTTGTTAAAAATGAGTAGAATTGAGTAATTAAAAAAGTGTACAATCTAACAATATTAAAAAATGGATAAGTTTTATTAATTAAATATAAATTATTAAAAAATTCATATATATTGAAATAAAGATGAATAAATATCGATAATATTAAAACATTGTAAATAAATATAAATAAAATAAATAATAGAAATTGATTAAATTCCAAAAAACAATTATTTGTCTATGTTCATGAGTTGTATATAAAATTAATTAATTATGTATATTTCAAATCAATATAACACATATTAGACATATGTTAAATTGAAAATCAAACGACATTCAATTATGTCTATAACTCGATATAATTAGTAAGTATTTTTAATTCATATTACTTTTTAATTATAAACCATTATTCATTACATATATAATTACTATTTAATGTAAATCATAAATATTATGTATTATATAAATCATATTTATATACATTAATATAAATCTATATATTTAATATATTCTATTTATAAAGATTGTCAATAATTTTTTAATTAATAAAATGTTTAAAAAATCAATTTAATTATTTTAAATTTGTATTTGTTAAATTTTCCTTTTATATACATTTATATATTTAATAATTATTATTTATTATTATTTATAATTTATATATAGAATAATCAATTTAATCATTTTTTTCAATAATTATTTAATTAATAAAAAGTTTAACATATTTTTTAAAAGTCGCATTTTTATTTTTTATTTAATTAATTACTTCATTTTATTCCGACCTTTTTCAGTACTAGAAAATAACTGATAAATAATCCCTTTATGGGTGCTAAAAATAAAGAACTAATAAAGGGTGCCTTTTATCAGTGCTAAAAAAGCGCTGATAAAAGGTACAATTTATTAGTATTTTTTTTAAGCGCTCATAAATGCCAGCACTGTTAAAATACTATTTTGTAGTAGTTGTATCTAGATAATATAAGTGAACATGGTTTTATCCCTAATTCATCTAGGGATAATAACCCCTAAAAGAGCCGGTTTGAGTATATCTTGACAATCATTCTATTAAACGGTGAGTTTACCCTTACTGTGAACCTGTTTTGGCACTCCGAGAGGATATGATTTGGTTAATTCAAATTTTCTTTTCAAACTAGTATGAAGGATTTGAAAATATTTTTATGGTTTAATTATACTTCTAATGAAACCAAATTTATGATTCTGAGATTAAAAATTCATATGTTTTCAATTTATGTTAAGTGTTAACTAATCCTTAAATTTATATATTTTGATTTAAACTCCTTAATTTTATGAGATAATTCGGTATATTCCACTGTTTAGAAATGTATCTTGGAAGAAATAATGGTATCAACACTCATAGACAATGTATAGATTTCCATGATAAGAAAGCCAATATAGCTGGTATTGGAACTAAATAGGTCAAGGATTTATTAGTAAAAAATAATTAGGTTACAAAAGATAACCTCACCTAAATAGAGTAACATGTTATTATACATTTTAATTCTCCTATGTTAGATCACATCGTATGCCTCGTCATTTAGTAAGATAGATAATCTAATGGTAGTGTATAAATGGATTATATCCCTTGAAAATACATTTCTAGCCTTGGAATGTGAAGAAAGAGAAAAGGTTATACTGTCAGTATACTTTAACAATGGAGATGTTGATCAATTGTGTCCATTTATCCATAATACTAGGGAGAAAGATAAAATAAAACACAAAGAGTGGAGTTATTTTAAACAAATATTCTACAATATATATTTCTATCATTAACAACAAACTGAAATGAATAGAAATTTCACATCTTAAAGAAAAATGAATAAAAAAGTGTTGTGAAGTATGAGGAATCCATTAAAATACTATACATGTATTCCAAAGGTTACATACATAATATCAAATGAAACTTTTACCATTTAATTAAATGGATTAGGTCAATTATCTGAAGGGAACAATTTTAGAAAATGTTTTCATCATATGATGAAATAGATTAATACTTCATCTAAAAAGAGAAGGAGTTTTTAGGACCCTATATATTCAAGTGGAATAAATAGAATAGGTGTTTGTCTAAAAACTATAAAAATTTAATGTTTTGAAGAATAATAATAAAATGAATAAATTTATATCATTTGAAAATTATAGAATGAAACATCATGAAAAATGAATAAAGGGAATTGTATTGTGTTACATGTGTGGCAATGAGGTCCATATATCTCATGAATGTAAGGGAAAGAAAGGTATCACTTCTATATTGTAATTCAACTATAATTAAATGGTTAATTACTCAAACCAATTTCCCATGTGTAACGTTAATCAACCACAAAAGAGACCAAAGGAAGAAGGACATACTTATATGATCAATACAACAAATATTGTAGTTACCAAAGATGTGGTGGTGGGTACATTAATCATATCCTCAAATTTAGAGAATTATTTATTTGATTCTAGATCCATAGAATCTTTTATATCTTCTATATTTTTTTAAAAATATATATTATTTCCTATCACATTAATAATATTTTTTTTATTCAAAATACATAGTGGAAGTCTCACTACAATAATAATTCATCATATAGTCCCATTTATGACACATACAAATTCCCTATTTGTATACTTCATTATTTTTGTAATGGATGAAATTGATATAACCCTTACTATGAGATGTAATTTAAAATATGATGAAAACATTTACTATAAATAGAAATAAATGATGACTCGTAATAAATATGTGGAAGCCCATATACTTAGTTTAGAGACGTGATCATCTGGGTCAACTCCAGATCCACCCCCAGTATCACTTTTAATGAGATTCTTAGGGAAAATAGTAATCTCGATCTATTAATGGAATGTGAAATCTTAAAATTATGGATATACGTATTGTATAGAAATACAATGATGTATTTATTGAGGAATTTCTTATAAATACACCAAAGAATAACATTTCATTTTCCATTAATTTAAAGTTGGATGCAAGAACAATATCAAAGACTCCCTATATAATAACCATTATTTAATTAGAGGTTTTGGATAATCAACTATAGGATTTGTGTGACAAAATATTTATTCACCCTTGTGTTTGACCTTGGGGATCCCCCGTTCATTTTTATAAGAAGAAAGATGAATATTTTAGGGTGTGCATTGATTATAGGTATATCAATGATATTATGATATAGAACAACTATCATCTTACTTTCATTGAGAGTAAATAAAGAATAAATTCTAAATACAACATTACAAATGAGGTATGGACACTAATAATTTATAGTAATTCTATTTGGATTTACTAATAAACTATATGCTTTTATTGATATAATGAACAAAGTATTCAAGGAATGACATAATCTTTTTCGTGGTATTCATTGGTGATATATTTTGTATTCTAAATGATATGAGGACCATGATAATTAAATGTGAATCATTTTTGAGACTCTTAGAGGAAAATAGTTATATGGTAAATTTAGAAATTTTGATTTATAAATTTAGGAAGTTTCTTTTATTGGATATATTATCCCCAAATATGGAATTTTAGTTGATCATATGAATAAAAATTTAGTCAAAGAATGTCTTAAAATAAGTAATTTAACTAATGTTTCAAGTTTCATTGGTTTTGAAGGTTTCTATTGGAAATTTGTTCAAAACAATTTCTGGTTGTCTTACCCATTAACCAAGCTTACACATAAAGGGTTAAAATCCATGTGGATGAAGCAATTTGAAGAATTATTTGATGCATTTAATAAGAGATTGTTTAATCCTTTGATTTTTGAAATTACCATCAAGAAATGATGGATTTATCATGTATAGTGATACAATGAAGAAGGAACTTGGTTGTGTCCTTATATAAAATTGTAATGTTATTAAAAATAAATTAAGATAGTTGGATAATCCTTAATTGAACTATCCAACTTATTATCTTGAGTAAGAATCCATAATCATTATTAGAATATATAGAGACATTATCTTTATGGTGAATGGTGTGAATTATACACCGACCACAATATCCTAAAATATATCTTTTCTATAAGGATCTCAACATGGTGAAAATATGATAGATTTAACAAATCAATGAATGTGATTTATAAATACAGTACCACCCAGGAAAGGATAATGAGATTTTAGATGCATTGATCAGTAAATATCATGGAGCTCTGAACCAATCATGATTTAAAATCATCTTGTGTTTATGGAAGTAGAAAATATGGATATTGGAATTATTAAGGAATGAGAGACATCACTCCCTTTTCAAATGACTATGAAATAATCTTTATAAAAAAAGATAAAAAATATTAATATGATGATGAGAATTTTAAAAAGGAAATTAAATCCATGAATGATAGTAAATTGGTAGGCCTCATCTTTCATAATGGCATTATCAAATTTAGAAAGAGACTTTTTATACCATATATACATCATCTAATAATTGAATTATTGAATGATTCTAATAACTCATATTTCCCTATAAAACCTATTATAAAATAGATGAATAGGGATTTGAGGGAACAACTATGGTTTCATAACATGAAGCAGGAGATTGATTATTATGTATCAAGATGCATGTTTTTTTAATAGGTAAAGGATGAGAGACAACATCCTAGAGGATTCATGAAGCCTCTGTCAATTCATATGTGTGAATGGTGTGGAATTTTTATAGTCTTTATCCTAAGACTACTAAATATTCATAAAATTAATGGTGTGAATTGGGTTATTGTTTATCGCCTTACCAATTCTATACATTTTCTTACTATATAATAAGAATTAACTCTTGAGATCACTACAAAACTCTATATTAATAAAGTTATAATAATTCATGGAGAAACTCTTTCAATTTTCTTATATCATGATCTCTTATTTAAATCAATATTCTAGAAAATTCTTCCAAAGACTATTGATAATGAGATTCAATTGAGCACCCCCTACTATCCTCAAACGGATGGATAGATGGAAAAAAATATCTAATCATTATAATACATGTTGAGATCATTCTCAAATATATTTAATAGCATGTGGGATTAGTATTTTCCTTTGGTAAAGTTTTCCTATAACATTAATTTATATTCAAGTATTTATATAGTGTCGTATAAAGCATTATATTGAAAGGGATACTGTACTCCAACTTGTTAGGATGAATTTAGAAAAAGGAAACTTATAGGATGGAAATTAATGTGGATAAAATAACAATATTAATGACTATTCATAATCATATTAAAGTATCTCAAAGAAGTAAAAGGAGTTATGCTGACAACTAGAGGAATTATTTATAATTTCATGTAGGAGATCACGTTTTCTTGAATGAATCATTATGGAAGTGTGTTATAAGGTTCAGTAAGGAAGGGAATTTGATCCCATGGTACATTAGAACTTTTGAAGTTTTGGAAATAATTAGAGCTATCAATTACCATTCTTTAATTCCACCAAGCCTCTCAAAATTACATGATTTTTTCCATATATAATTTTTAAGTATATGTCAGACTCAATGCATGTGTCCACCACTAAAGTAATAGAATTGGAACCCTGTGTATCTTAATGTGAAGAGTCTATAAGATTATTTACACTAGTGATAAATTAATGATGAATCTAATGACTCAACTTGTAAAGTTAATTTAGATAAATCCTAAAATGGAGGATGTAATGTGGAAACCATATGATATTAAAAAGAATAACCACCCTAATTTTATTAGAAAGTAATATCCCTGAAAATTTAAATGATGAAATTTATATATGAGGGAAGAATGTAACACTCAAGCCTCAATTATAGTAAGTGAAAAATATATATTAATAAAACTATAATAAAATAACCATTTTAAAATTTAATGGAACAAAAATTATTATTTATTATGATGAATATTGATTTTGAACTTACCTTGTAAAAATAAGCCTAGAATAAATATTTGAAATTTCCCCTTAGAAATAAGATTTTATAAATAATTGAAAATGTAGCATTCAAATACTCATCATTTTAATTACATTAATTCATTATAATATTTATAATTAAAAACATATTTTCTATAAATTTTATAGATATTAAGATAATATCATTTGGAGTTAAAAATTATTTTTTTAACTATTTATTTCAAGAATAGTGTCTTCACATTTTAATTAATAAAAATAATAATTAATGATGAATTATTTAAATAAAATTTATAGATTATATACCTAACTATATGAATTTAAATTAATCTAACTATTATTACTAGTGATATAGTTAATATAAGAACATCTAAATATTGTAAAATGATTTTCTTAAAAACCCCGTTTTAACACGATTTGTTGGTTTAGTTTTAAATTAGATTATTGAAATTATATGAATTTAATTTGATAATATGGATTTTATATTTTTAATAGTCATAATTAAATTTATGAAATATATTCAAATTAATTTTTGGTCATACTGAATATAAAAAATTGAATGAAAAAATCTTCACAGTTAAGGTAAAAATGAGTTTACCTGGTGGTTAATCAATAAAGATAAGGTCCAAAATGACCTAAAGATCTAATAAAACCCAATTTTTAAAATGGATATCAAACTTATCATTTTACCAATATAAAATGATCTATTTTGTTTTATGTGTCCAAGAATGTTCCAAAACATTATTGAAAACATTGAAACATTTCAATTGTTCCACTCACCTTAATTATAAATGGGCACCCCTATTACACTTGGGTTTTAAATTAGCCTTGGTTCTGGTCCGAGTGTGAGAGGTTTAAGGTTTTGGCATAAAATTTTCAAATTTTGGGTTTGGGCCCCAGTTTAAATTCTTGAAGTTTAGAAAATTTTTGAGTGTTAGGCTGGTGCGCAGACACGACACGGTTAGTAGAAGATGTGTGGTCATCCCGGGTGTGCATGCGATCCCTTATAGAATGGGTAAAAGCCATCAAACAGTCTGTGCATGGTCGCTTGATCCATGCAAGGTAACCACATGGTTTCCTAGTGTAAAAAATAAATAATTTATTAAAGTAATAATAATAAAAAACTAAAGAAAGAGGTGTTAAAAATTTTTAAAAAAATTGATTTTAATAATAATGACAATATTATTATTAGAGAATATTATTATTATTGTTATTAGCGTTAATAATAGTAATATTATTATTATTTTTAATAATATTTATATTATTATCGTTGCTAATAATGTTAATATTATTATTATTATTATTGTTGATCTTATTATTATTATTGGTATTAACAATATTAATATTATTAACCTTATTATTATTATTAAGAAGATTAGTATTTTAATTATTAAAATTATTATTATTTATGTTGTTTTTGTTGTTATAAAATTATTAACATTATTATTATTATTATTATTATTATTATTATTAGGAATGCTAGTTTTTTAGGGCTTTCTTTATTTTTTCCCTTCTTTTTTATTTTTTTATTTTCTTTCCCTCTTCTTTCCTTCTCCTCTAATATATCAACCAACCCTACATTATGCCTCACATGTGCACCACTTCTTACCCACTCGTCCTACCTACATAACATAGCTCCTCCTCCCCTTGCTGGTTGGTTCCCCACTCACCTTCCAACGACCCTACTCTGACGACCTCCCATTGCATTGCCCTCGCGCCACCCTCGTGTCACCCCTCTTCTCTTCCAAATCCATCCATTGATCCCCCTAGCATGTAATTCCCCTCTGACAACCCTCTCCTCGCATGGCCATCCTCCTGGACCCCTCGTCTCTTCCCCTCTCCCTTCACTGTAGGTATAAACTACCCAAATAAGCCTCTTCCCTCTTCCCTTAGGGTTTCAATTAGGGTTTATTTTTGTTTTGGGTTCGATCTTGACTTTTTGGATCGAATTATTCAATTAGGGTTTGTTTTAGTTTTCTTGTGGTGTAGTTGGAATGTAATTGAAGTTTTCCACTGGATTTTTGGGATTTTGACACCAAAGGAAGGTGGTTCATACTTAAACATTATTTGATGAATTTAATATTATTTCTTGAGTGTTTTTATGTATTCTAAGGTTTATTTGGGTGTGTAAAAAGTTTTTATGAAATTTTTTTTATATGAATATGGCTTGAAGGTTTTTTTTAATGGAAATTGATTTCATTTCAAGTGTAAACCCCTATTATACATCTTAAAATGTTTTATAAATTATGAAAATGACTTATTTAACTATGTAAGAGGTGAAAACCTAGTTTTAAAAATAATTTGATATTCATTTGGTTTAGAATTGGTTTCTTAATATGAATTTGGGTGTGCTTTTTGTGTAAAACCTTTTTATGCCTTTTTAGGATGCATATATAAATTGTAAAAATGGTTCTTTAAATTGTTTAAATGGTGTGAATATTGTTTTGTAATAGTTATGATATTCGGTTGGTTTTAAAGTGGAGTTTTGATATGAAACTAGGTGTTTTTTTGGTGTAAAATTTTGTGGTTCTCATTTTAAGGGTTTCATAAATTGTTTTATTGGTTCCTTAAATTACATGTGTGTGCTATGAATTTATTTTTGATATATAATTGATGAGTAGTTTATTTTTAAATATGGTTTTGGGTGCACTTGTGGTGTAAAAGAATTGGGGGTTTTTAATGAATTTGTTTTATAAATTTTCATAATGGTTTATTAAATATTTTAAAAGGGTACAAAGCATATTTGGGAAAATTTTGGTGTGCATGTATTTTCAAAAATAGATTTTTGTTTTTCAACTAGTGTCTTGTGATATGTGATGATTGTTTTGGTTGATGAATTGTGTAAGTGGTATTATGTGATGTGTGACACTTGATTGAGCACAATAAGGGAATCTCAGTTTCTAGGTGGTTAGAATTGGACTAGTATGTTAGTGATTTGTAAGTGGATGCATCCTAGTTTCACTTAACGAGATTGAAAATGACAGCACTAACTAAATAATGATGGTTGATTTGATACCACTAGGTTATGGGTCTATTCCCTACTAGTGGATCATGAACGAGAACATAATTGGTCATGGTTTCTATGCCATATTTTATCATGATATGATGTACCTAGTGTCCCATTTTTAGTTAGCTCCGAAGAGTATTTCCCGTGACTATTTCACAATGATTAAATTACACTTACCATTAGCATACGGTATGTTGGGTTGGTAATTATAAAATCAAGTGTGTTTCCATTTAAAGTTGCATTATTTGAAATTTTTTTCCATTTAAAGTTGAATTTATTATAAGTCATTTTACATTAAATTTATTTTCCATAAAACTTCTCAAGCATTTATTTCATTATAATAACTGAGAGTTTATTTTTCATTTAATGTTTATTGAATTGAATATTTTATTTAGGTGGAATCCTACTGGGATTTTCCTCACACCCTACACACACCTTTGGGTGTATGTAGACCTTATTATATTTTTATTTCAGGTTAAGGCAAGATGTTTAGTGTTAGCAGGTTGGGTTTCAAGTGGATCTTATGGTGGATCTTAGTGGTGGTGGCTTAAGGATGTGCTCATCTTATTTCACAGAGGTTTGGGAAATGTCCTGGTTTTACCTTTTTATCATTGTACCTTTTTGGTCTGTTTTAGTATGTAAACTTAAAATATAGTAATTGTTAAGGGAATGTTTGGTTAAATTTCAAGATCTGAATTATTATTTTTTGTTGGATATTTTAATGTGGTAAATTTGGGTAAATCATTCCTTATTGTTTTATTTGATACTCGAGCACTGGTGTCAGTCCTTGGGGATGAGGAACACCCTTTGGGCATTGTCACGGACTAGGTGAGGCATTGGTTAGGATGGAGACCCAACTTTGTTTGTGAAAAAATGGTATCAGATCATGCCATTCTCTTTTGAGTGTTCTTTCTTAGGATAGAGTTTGGGTATATAAGAGCTAATATTTTTAGGAATTGATGTTCTGGTTGTGAGTGTGTTGCATAGAGAGCACACCTCATGATGAGACTCAAGTCACGAGGGGAAGTTGGCTTCCATCTGAGTTCTTTGGCCCTTGTGGTCTCATGTTGTTTAGGAAATGAAATGGGAGTTGGGTCAATAATATCAGTGAGCTCATAGGTCCTAGAAAGCCATGTGGAACTGAGGACATTGTCCAATAATACTCTCTGTGATAGTGGAGTGATTGGTGTATGGCCACCAACCATATGTCCAAGTCACCCACTTACACTAATTTCCTCTTGCATCATTCTATGTATCTTTGTTTTGGAATTGTGAAATTTAATTTTGAAGTAATAATGATTGGGTTTTGGGAAGGTGGAAAGTGAATTTTAAGAATTTATCAAAATGATTTTTTGGAAATGTGAACCTTTTTAAAATGATTTTTAGTAAAGGGGATGAGTTTATCAAGGGTGAATTTTTATAAATAAAGTTTGTTGTTTATCAAAATATTGTCATTTGGGGAAATGGAATTTTATTTTCAAAAGGTGGTTTTGGAAACTTGTTTTAAATGAGAATAGTTAGTTTTTAGTTAAACTCTTGAGAATTAAGTGAGGTCTATTATGTAGTGGAATTTTTTTTGAATGGAAATGATTTGAAATGTATATATATAGTTCTAAAATTGTGGGTTGAATGTTTTGGTTTTGAAAAGTGGAAAGGTTTGGTTTGGGTCTTTAGTGTTATCATGGGTGACCACTTGCATTGGAATATATGGAGTGTTGGATGGTAAATGGTATGAGTGGATGAGTTCCAAGATGGACATGAGTTTGGTGCCCGCTGTGGAATAGAAACATGCATATGTGAGGCCCATGAGATACTATTAGTGATTGTGGAACCCACCAACATTGTTTATTTTCAAAAATTATTTTTAAGGAAACTTAGGTGTTTTGATAACCAATGATTGTGTGGTGTGTCTTTTTGTACTTTGGAAATTTTGTTTGAAAGGTGTTTTGAGTTGAGAATCTTTTCCGGTTGACTTGTGTCTTGAGTTTGAGTTCTTGTTAGTAAGTTGGTGTGAAAATGTGTGGTTAGTGGATTCTTATAAAAATTAATTTGGGAAGCCCTTGTGGTGGTTACATTTGAACGCTTCATGTTCTCTTGTGGTATGTCTTGGCCAATGGACTAGTTTGACTTGGTCCTTGTTTTTCTTTCTTGGCTAGTACACTCCCCTATAATGAATTAATGAATATTTGAAGTGTAGACTTGGGAGATTCACTGTTGGAAGACCCTTTAGTGGATCAACTTAAGGACTTTCCTCTTAAACATCGTAAATTGAGTTAATCCCCAACCCCCTCCTTTTTATTTAAGAGAATCCTCTAGTAGTGGGTGATTAGTTGTGGAATATTGAAAGAGATCTCAGTTTCTTATGTTCCCTAAGTCGTCAAAGGTGATGTTTGATGACGTCGTGTCTGAAGGTCCTATTTGAGAGTGGTGAAGGGAATCCCAATAAGGTAAGATGAAAGTGGTATGGGTTGTTTGGTGTTGGCCATGTCTGAAAGGGCCTTTTTACCTTTCATCATGTTCTTTTAAGAAGAGGTTTTTGTTAGGTCACTAATGTGGAGCGTTTGGTCGTAAGAGGAGGTTATGACCGTTTTCAAGATTCACGTGTTATTCGGCACTCAATTTAAAGTCCCTTCCCTTATAAGGGGTCTTAGGAATCAATATTTATATTAAATGGTGTTTTTTAGTGTTGTGTTCATTCCCAAATTAGAATTCAGATTTTTTGGGACCTATAGAGAGCCACTATTTTACCATAAGTATGTGTTCCATTTGGGGAATTCTATGTTTTTCTATTTCAGGTGAAAGCACTTTTTTGTTCCCTTCCTTATGAAGTTTCTTGTTCATATTTGAGATGTATGTTGCATGGGAATATTCTAAGTACCATTATTGGTTAAGTTCCATGTTATGGAAAAGTAGGTTATAGGGTGTGTTGAGTTATGTTGGTGTAGTTTATATCGTGGCGTGGTTGTCTGTGGTACTTATAAGAAGAAGTTTCGATCTGGTGTTTTCAGGTGAAATCATTTTTTTGTTCCCTTATTTTTGAAGTTTCTTGTTCATATTTGAGAGGTATGTTGCATGGGAATATTCTAATTACCGTTCTTGGTGAAGTGACACATTAGGGAAAAGTAGATTGTGGGGTGTGTTGAGTTACGTGGGTGTTGTTTATATCGTGGCGTGGTTGATTGTGGCACTTGTAAGAAGAAGTTTCAATTTGGGGTTTTCAGTTCCTAAATCTGAGGTAGGAGATGTTTCTACCATCAGAGCTCCATCCATAGGTATCAGAGTGAAGTTGGTTCATAGTTAGAAACCCCCAGGGTTGTAAGGGGCCTTGGTCTAGTACCTATCTTCAGTTTGGGAAATATAGAGAGTTTGAGTTTTTTGGGTAGTCATTCCATTCCAAACGGTCATGTTGGATACAGTTATTGTGAAGACCCTATTTCTTGATGGGATATTAGGTTATACATGAATATCTTGGTTCAACTCTTGTTAGTATTTTTGTGTCATTCCATGCTAGCTAGTTAAGATAGTTGGTCTTTATGGTGGGGATACCCACTATGGGTCTTAGTGAAATTCATTTGAAGTAAATAAATTTTAGCATTTTTGTTATGGTGGGGAGTCCATTCAGGCCTCCCCATATTGGTATACTGATTCCATCTCTAGTTTTAGTAGCCTCTTATGGTGGGGAGTCAGCTCGGGCCTCCCCATTTCAATAATCTAGTTTCATACCTGGTTTTGGTTTGGTAGTTGCTAGTCTTGTTTAGAGATATCTAACCCTAAGCCCCTCTCTTGAGTAAACATTGGGGTCGATATGCACCCAATTGAATTATGATGTAAGGTCACGGTAGCATCATTGAGTTTTTTGTTTGTTTCATGTATAATGTGTGTACTTATTCAGAAATGTTTACGGTGTTTTTTCATGGGATATTGAAAGTTGCATTGTGAGAGTTTCTATCTTTTGATTATCAACTGGAGGATTCTTGAATCCTGGGGGTAGGTGTCACCTTTTGGGGAGTCCATTTTGGGTCTCCTGAGTTTATTTTAAAAGACCTTTCTCTTTGTTAATAGCGTTCTTGCTTCACTCTCATGTTGTTTTTCGGGAACCTCTTTGATATCAGAGGGTGTACGAGTTCTATTTTCTAAACAATATTGGGGTGGCATTCCTGTGGTGAAAAGCATTATGGTGGGGATAATTTTCACACTTGGGAATTAATTTAGCCTTGGTCTTGGTCCAGGTTTAATGAGTTTTAGGTTTTTGGATAACATTATTGATGTTCGGGTTTGGGCCCTAGTTTAAATCTTTGAAGTTTGGAAAATTTGCGGGTTTTAGGCCAATGCACGGACAACATACGAATAGTAGAATCTGTGTGATCAGCCTAGGTGCATTTGTGGTTGCTTCTATAATGGGAAAATGACACTGTATTTTCTGTACATGGTCACTTGAGACATGCGGGGTAACCACACGGTTCCCTAGCATTAAAAATAAATAATTCATTAAAGTAATAATAAAAAAATAAAGAGGCATGAAATAAAATTTAAAAAATGGTTTTAATAATAATGATAATAATATTATTAGATATTATTATTAGTATTATTATTATTATTAGTGTTAATAATATTAAATTATTATTAGTGTCGATAATATAAATATTATTATTGGTACTAATAATGTTAGTATTGTTATTAATATTGTTAATCTTATTATTATTAGTGGTATTAATAATATTAATATTATTAACCTTATTATTATTATTAAGATTATTATTATTATTATTATTATTATTAACAATTTAATTATTTAATTATTATTTTTGTTGTTATTATTGTTATTAATATTACATTATTAACATTATTATTATTATTTGGAATGCTATTTTTTAGGGTTTTTCTTTTTTTCCCTTCTCTTTTTTTCTTTTCATTCCCTCTTCTTTCCTTCTCTAATATGCCATCCTACCTTTTTCCGCACCTCACTTATGCATCACATATTCCCCCCTCCTACCTGTATAGTGTCACCCCTCCTCTACTTGTTGATCGGTTCCCCTATCACCTTATAGTGGCCCTACTCTGGTAACCTCCCCTGGAACCTCCCTCGCGTCGCCCCTCTTCTCATCTGGAGCCCTTCGGAGACCCCTGGTAAGTGACTCCCCTTTGAAAACACTCTCCTCACCTGAAGATCTTCCTGGACCCCTTGTTGCTTCCCCTCTCCCTCCATCATAGGTATGAACTACCCGAGTAAGCCTCTTCCATCTTCCCTTAGGGTTTAAATTGGGGTTTCTTTTTGTTTATAGTTTTATCTTGACTTTTTTTGTTTGAATTCTTAAATTAGGGTTTGTTTCAGTTTTATTATGGTTCATTTGGTGTGCGATTGATTTTTTGCCCCAATATTGGGGATTCTGACACCAAAGGTAGGTGGTTTCATGATTAAACATTATTTGAAAAATATAATATTCTTTCTTGAGTGTTTATATGTGTTTTATTGTTTATGTGTGTGGAGTGAAAGGTGTTTTTGAAATGTTTTGATATGATTATGGCTTGAAGGTGGTTTTTTTAAATTAAGTTGTGTTTATTTCAAGTGTAAACCCCTATTGTGCATCTTGAAATGTTTTATAAATTATGAAAATGATTTATTTAATTATGAAAAGTGGTGAAAAACTAGTTTTAGAAATAATTTGATATGAAATTGGTTTAAAATTTGTTTCTTAATATGAATTTGGGTTCTATTTTTTTGTAAAACATTGATATGCCTTTTATGGGGTTTTATATGTTTTGAAAAATGGTTCTTTAAATTTTTTAAATGGTGTGAATCATGTTTTGGAAAGGTTATGATGTGTGGTTAGTTTTAAAGATTCATTTTGATATAAAACCAGGTGAGTTTTTGGTGTAAAATTTTATGGTGATCATTTTAAGTGTGTCATACATTGTTTTATTGGTTTATTAAATTACATGTGTTGGATGATAATTGATTTTTGATATAGAATGGGCGAGAGGTTTATTTTTAAAGAGGGTCTTTATTGAAATTTTGGTGTAAAAGCATTGGGTGTGTTTATTTAAGTTGTTTTATAAATTGTTATAATTGTTTATTAAATTATTTAAAATGGTTTGAAGTACATTTGGTAAAATTTTGGTGTGTGTGTATTTTTTAAAATGGATTTTTGGTGTGCAAGTGGGGGATTCTGATATGTGATTCGTTGTTTGGTTGATGAATTATGTAAGTGGTATTGTGTGACGTGTGAAACACGATTGAGCACAATAAGGGAATCCTAGGTATCTAGGTGGGCAGACTAGGACTAGTATTCTAGTGATTTGTAAGTGGATACTACCCAATATCACTTATAGGGAATGACGACGACACCACTAAAAAAATAATTATGACTGATTATAGACCACTAGGTTTTGGGTGTGTTCCCTACCAGTGGCTCGTGCATGATAACACAGTTGGTCATGGTTTCTATGCCACATTTCACTGAGATACGATGTTCCTAGTATCCCATTTCTAGATACTGCCTAGGGTTATTTTCCATGAAAATTTATCAATAATCATATTTCACTTACCCTCATTATACCATATATTAGATTGGTAATTTTAAAAGAAATTTTATTTCCATTTAAATTTTCATTCTTTGAAATTGTTTTCCATTTAAAATTTCATTCATTCTAAGTCATTTTTCTTTAAAGTTGTTTTCCTTAAAATTGTTCTTGAATTTATTTCATTATAATACTTGCAAGTTTATTTGTCATTTAATTTTTAGTGCATGGAATCTTTAATTTGGGTGGAATTATATGGGGCTTTAGCTCAAACCCTATATACACCTTTAGTTGTATGTATAACTTGTTGTATTTTTGTTTCAGGTTAAGGAAATATGTTTAGTGTAGGTAGGTTGGGTTTTGAGTAGCTCTTTTGGTGGATCTTGGTGGTGGAATCATGAGGATGTTCTCCTCTTGTTGCATGGAGGTTTCGAAAATGTCTTGGTTTTCCCTTTTTATCATTGTCCCTTTTTGGTTTGTTTTATTTTGTCAACATAAAATCTTATAATTTTTAAGGGTGTGTTTGGTTGAATTTTTATATTTGAATTATTAGTTTTTGATGGTAATTTTAATGTGGTAAAGTTAGTTAAATCATTCTCTATTGTTTTATTTGTTACCCGGGCACTTGTTCCAGCCCTTGGGGATCAGGAACACCCTTTAGGTCGTTTCATAGACCGGGTCGGGCACCGGGTTATATGGAAACCCAGCTTGGTTCGTGACAACACCTCCCCTAAATTCTTCACACCTATAATGACAATTAGCATGAAAAAAATTCTAAAAAACACTCCCCAAAATTTTTATCCACGTTCTACAAGTGATGATCTTTCCTAAATACCAACTCTAGGGTCCTTAATAAGAGATCCAAAGGAGGTTTCCCTAAGTGAAGGTAATTTTCTCCACCAATATTTTCTTTATACATATTATTTTACCACCTTCAGTTAAGCTTTATAAATTCCAATATAGTATCATCAGTATCTCCTATATAATAAGAAGTTATTATTTTTATGGAATAATATTTTTCCATCTCCTTATCTTTGAAATGGGAAACAAAACCATTGATCATGTGTATGGTGAACTACCTCTTCACGAAGCAATGAAATTTATTTTCCATCACATACTCACATAGATAGTTTTAATGCTGGAACTAATGAATATATATAAATTTTGAGATAATATTGATTTTAAAATTTTAATATATCATCAAATTCACTATATTTTCACCCACTATGGAAATATAAGTGTCTATCATGCGTACATACATCCTACCGTCTCCACAAAGGGATGTGATTTATTATCCATGTCAAAAATTAAATAATGATTCTAAAAATTCATGTACTGAATAAATATATGATTTTTATAACATTAATTTTATTTAGGGGATGATTTAAGTATATCAAATGTACAAAAACTGAAACATCAATGACAAAACATACATAATAAAATGAAGTAGTTAAGACCCAAATCAATGGTAATAATGAAATATTATTATATATCAGAAGACACGAGGATATGATAAGATCATATATGATTTTAAAAATATGAATATTTATCTATTATAAATCAGTAACATTTTAAATACATTATATTAGAGGTAAAGACATGTTCAATTAAAGTAAATCATTGGGTAATGGATTTCATTTCAATTTACACACCATGGAGACATATTTATTATTATGCACCTATATACTTTTATGTGGTGTATATAATACCCCTTAAATTTATTTAACATGAATAAATATTTATTCAGGATGATTAAATGTTTGAAATAATTTTTATCCTTAAAAGGGTTTATAATTTAAATATTCCCAAAGGGGTAACAATTAATCTTACAAACTCGAATTCTTTTGTGATTGATTTCATTTATGTTGATGTAATTATATCATTTATACTTCATAAACTATAATAATTTTATTATATTATAAAAATTTGGGGATATTATAAAATTTTTACAACATTTCTAATGTTTTTAAATTTAATCAAGAAAATTAATTTTTAAATCAGAAATTGATTTTATTTCTATTTTAATTGGATATATTTTTATTCCATGTACATATATTTTTTAAAAATTTTCTTAAAAATGTCAATTTAATTAATCAAATGATATATTATGTAAAATTTATGTTATCCATCTTTTAAAAAAAATGTAACATTTATATTGTTTTCCAAAAGGGACATTTTATCATTTCTTTATAAAAATTCAAAATGTATGGTTTTGTACACATCGATAACAAACATCCCCACTTCCATAATAATTTTTGAGATATTTATATTATTTTTCATGATTTAAATTTATTTACAAAGAAAACTAATTAATGAACTCTTATTTTAATATTTCACTTCCATTTTAATTCTTTTTTTTCAAAGGACATGATTTTATTACTAAAAATATATTACAATGAATAGATTTTCATATCCTACCTTTTATTAATTTTATTGTTGTTAAATTTCTTAGGAAACATTCACATTAATATGATCAAACATTATTAAATTTTTCTTAAATATTAATATTATTTGAATCATGGATATGTTTTTTTCCTAAATTTTATTCCATTTTTACATATGGTGTATTACTTTGGAAGTTATTTTATTGATTAGGGAAATATTTATATTATTTATTATTTATTCTAATATAGACATTTAGTGATAAGTAATATTGTTTATGAACTGAATTGATTATTTTATATATAAATAATTCATTTACATGAAAAGATAGGTGGGTCCTGGTAATAGATATCTCGTTGATGCATCGACAAGTCTCATGAGAAAAATTGTTTGTCCAATTTAAATGGGTTTTTGGTGTATACTTACCCATAGTTTTAAACTATCTTAGTGAAAGATCTAGAAAATATAGATAACATGATTTCTGAGATTAGGAAATCCATTACTAATCATTTCACTCATTTATAATCTATTATTATTATCCATGATTTTTTTTAATATTATCCATGGATGTATTTCATGCTCAAGTTATTGATTAAATGGAATGTGCTCTTAGTTATTTACCTTCCAATATTTATTATACCTTATCTAATCATAATATCATTCAAATATGTATCCCTTATTGAGAATTTGATCTTACACTTATTTGTTTTCCTTTCCCCATGACATGAAGAAGAGTTCTTTGAATAAGTTTCAGGATTCCCAATGTTTTCCATTACTATGATTTATATTTTATTCCAAATGTAAAATTGGTATCATGTATGTATCTGGATCTCCAAAACCACTAAACCAATAAATCCATTAGTATTATATCCCATGTATCAATGAAAATGTATTAAATTGTCCATAGAAATAGAATTACTAAATTTGGGGTTGATGCATAAAGTTTTATAGGAAGAAACTCCCATGAATTAATTAGAATTCAAGATGTTAAAGAAATAATCCTGTAGAGGAATTAAATATTTATTCATTCAAATCATGGGGGGCCTTCACTAGTATTAGTTTCTGGAATCATTCCATATTCACTCGATTCTACAATATCTTTCCTCAATATTTCATTTATCACTAGTTTTTAGGATTTCATTCCTTTATTTATTGATAGGCATTGAGTGTCTTTTCTATTGGTGTTTAACTCGCCTATTAACTATCTATGTGTATGGTCATGTTATTACAACACTATTCAGGTTTTACTTCCACCTGATAACCTGTAATTTCTTCTCTTTGAACCCTTGAATGTGTCTTTACAATGTTGGTTTGAAAGGGTTTCTATGGGTTTAAAATATTATCATTTAGTTGGACCTTAAGTTTTTGTCTAGTTATGAGGAATGCTCCAAAAAAAAATTTTCAAAAATAATAATGTGTATTTCATCAAATTAAAAAATGATTTAATATATAAAATGTTGTAACCATAGAATCAAAACATCCATATTACATCATATAATGAAATGAATAAATCATTTCATCACATTAACAATCCCTCTTTAACATCTAAAACCATTACATCCCATACATTGATAACCCCATTATACCATTCTCTAAATCAACCCACCCCCAAAAATCTAGATATATATATATCAACCATTTTTCATATAATCACAATACCTTAATTTAAAAAAAATCCCAATAAAATATCACAATTATCTCAAATAATCAAAATTATTACAAAATGACCACACATATTATAATTCTATGATGATGTGATAAATCGCATCTATGTGAACCCCTTGATGTATATCATCAATTTAAAATTATTAGAAACAGATCATGGGGTCCCTAATAAATTCTTAGAAATATATAATAATTAATAATGTAATTTTGAGACTCTTGAATAAGATAAATTCCAATATCATTTAACATGGATCTAGTAGGTCATGGTAATTTCCTCACACCCAATATTACTCATTAGACTCCCATTAAATTCTCCTATAATCACTTAATTATAGAAACAAATATCATGGTATAAAAATCCCATAAAAATAAAGTATATTTCTAGTTATGATATATATCTATAAAAGTTTATTTAACTCATTGTTGATCATTTATTTATTTATCCTCAATGAACTGATATCGTGAAACATGGAGGAAGGATTAAAATAGTTATTTATAATGATAAGACTTTAAATGATGAACTATTATAGTAATCGATGCATAGATAGTGTAATAATTATCTCTAATATTCCAATGGATTCAATGGTTCTTTAATATGATCAAAATTAATAATTCAAGAGAAACAACAAAAAGATAGAAGCTTCAAAAACATAAAACCTCCCAAACAAAGATTCTAGTCTATCAAAGGAATTGTGATATCCTATTTATAAATTTTGAACCAAAAATAAGAAAAACTAAACCCATTAAAATTAATATCAATTTTTTACTACATTTCTAGTATACTCAACCAGCATCCATGTGGGATAATTATCTCTCAATGGATTTTTCCCTATAGTGTTTATTTTGTTTTCTATTTTAAAATATATAAAACTAAATATGGGACTAAATCATTATTTTGATGGGTCTCTGATGATTTGATGTTACTATCATTGATTCCTATTATTTCATTGTTATACTTACATCACTCACTAAATAATCACTCTATTAAAAATCACATAATTTTACTTTAGAATTTAATGAAAATATTTAATAGAGATATTAAAATTTATAGGACACTCTAGACTATCTAAATTAAAAAATATTGACCTGAAGATGCTTTATAATAAATACATAATGAATTTTATTAGTAACTATAATCTTATATATTCTATTTAGTTCTACATCTTCTTCTATATATGCACGTGATTTTACATAAACCATACTATATGAAATATCTTTTCCTAAAAAATCCTCTCACTTTAATCAGTTACTCATTGTAAATATCTCTTAAAAGATTAATTTACATCCTAAAAAATATCATCACTACCACTCATATGCATGGGGTTTTATTTATTTTGTGAAATTAAATATTACACTATTGTACCTATACATATTTCCCCATTTTATGGTAATATTAATTATTGGAAGTACCCCTCTATAGAAATATTAAATAAATCCATTAATATATAAATATAATTTAAATAATCTTCTACTTTTTATCTTGTTATTGTTTCTCTCCCAAGATATCATCTCCGTAAAAATAATATGGTCTACTAAATCCTGAGTTTTATATATAACTAACCCCTTGAAATTAACCTATCAAATAAGAAAAATACTACTATGATGTATCAGTAAAAATGATATGAAACTATAATGTTAACAATATAATCATTATATACTAATAATAGTCTATATATTTTTATAAGTATAATAAAAATTCATCTAAAAAATGAGACCATGTATGGGTGAATAATCTAGTTTGTGAGATCCATAATCACTTCCATCATAACCATGAAACTAAATTAAATCAATAAGAAAACATAGACTTTATTCATTAGCTTGAATGGTACGCATTAAATTCACTCAAATCCTTCATGAATTGAGTGATATATAAATAATATATCATTCTTGAAGAATAATTGTGCCCCTATAAAGTGTTAAATTTGATCATTTATCATTGTATGTGGATAGTTATTTTTCATCATTCCATGGTTCAACTTCTAGAAATCTAAAATAATTGTGCATAATCTTTCAACCATTTTTTGGAATAAAATTGTATCATACTTTGGATATTTTAATTGATGTATAAATCACATCACATTAGGGTCTAAATTTTATCATTTCACATATCTCTACTCAGTATGTTAAATATTATAATAGTATCAATATAATATCTAAATTGGATAATAGATTAGTTTTAATCTTAGTCTCTCCCTTAAGTTAGAAACCTGGTAAATACTCATGAAATACATATGGTTCATGATTCACTATAAGAGGATAAATTGTTCATATTATCCCATAATATTTATAAGGATCACAGAACACATATGATTAATAATTTCAACCCACCATCAAATTTTCTAGACTTTCACTACATGATTATAAATCTCATTATAAAGTAAATGTTTAATAATCATCTTCTATAGAATAAAAGTGTAAATGTATCTAGAAAAAAATATGTAAACATGGTAATGTGTTAAGAAATTTATGTAAATGATCATTTCAATGGTGGAAATATCAATCATGAATAACTCCCATATGATATGATAGTAACCCACAATGACTATACACCAAGTTAATTTCCTAAAAAAATTAATGAGTATTATAGGTAAATATTATTTTTTGTAACTCCAATACCATTCATATATCAGATAATATGTGTTGTAAAATAATAAAATGTGTTGTAGACACATTACAGAAATTCATATAATATGGAAGTCTTCACCTAAACTTTTCTTATTATCTATTCTTCATCATAGTCTCATTTTATGTCTCTTATAATTCAGAAAGTCAACAATTATATATAATATATCCCTGGCCTCTTGAATCTTAGATACCTATAGTATTATCTTGTGTTACTATAGAAGACTCTATAAACTTCCTCTAAATCCTCATATATATTTTACTAACTATACCCAACAATAACACTATGGGGATCCTCTTAACCATGCCCTATAATCTTGATTTAGTCATTATCCTTTTCCTATACCTATAAGATATATCCTCAAATGGACGCATTATTAGCATATCACTTCTACACATGTGATTCAATCCCCCCATGAATTCAACCATTCCAAATGATAATTTCACACTATTCATTACTAGAAATATTTTGAAAGTGATTTCCCTTATATAGTAAGTGAAACTCACTACTTTTTATACCTTTTCTCTTACCACCCTATCATGACAAATTGAGATCTTATTTCTTTATATGTATATAACCACCTAAAACCCAATAAATTGAGTCAAATACCTATTCCTCAATTATCATCATTGTTATTCTACAAAGAGATTCATTTTTCACTACCTCTAAAACAGTCATAAAAAGAAAGAACTTGACCAGACCTTTTACTAGAAAACTCAACCTAATTTATAAATATTGGTCCCTAATAGTCTCTTGTTCTCTTAGAACATAAGAAAACTATTGAGACTCTATAAATATAGTACCAAAATATAATAGGGATGGATCTACCCCCAATAATATCCATAAACTCTATATATAGTTATATATACAAATTATATAAGTGGATTTCTTAAACTAAGAGGCCATAGAAGTCCTCACTTTAGAAACCCTCGTGTTCTTTTTCCTAAAACAAGACATTCATATGCCATAAAAGGGGATCTTAACAATATATTCATCAAATTCACCATCCTCTCTTTTATGTTCCCTATATACATTAATAAACACTATTTTTTCTCAACCAAATCCTTTATTAACATAGGTCCCATATTTCCCTAGAAGATATATTAAATAAGTATGTAAAACTCTATGGAATGAATGGTCAGCATTGAAAAACACCTTATAATCCCACATTATATTGAATAAATTATTAATACCATGATCTCTAATAAATGATCAATAATAAAAGTTCATGCATCCACCACATAATGATAATTCATATCCACTCCTTCTTATCGTTCTATTTAATGTCATCATAGTGAAATACTCTATACTTACAATACCATGATTTAGGAAAAATACATGAATATTATTTGTATCACTGTCATTTTAAATAGTATAATATGGGGATATATTACTACTAATATATTAGTATTGAACCATTCATATGAATCATATCTACTCATGCCTAGGATCATCTAAAAACCAACTCAATCATACATCATATAAATGTAAAAAATAACCCATGAATAAATATATGTGAATCAATTATCTCATAATCATACAATATCTAATATCAATACACTCCAGTCAAGTTTAATACCATAGTAGGGCATTCGCATACCCATCCTACTTACTATGTGGTCTATTTTTCACTATATATAACTTATATATCCATATCCTAAGGTATAAGAAACCATAAAGGATGATATTAACCATTAGTTTGAATCATTTGATACACCACTAATAATTTTTTCTATAAAGAAGAAAAAAAAATTAAAAGTTAAATTTATTAAAACCCCTTTATAAAAAGTAAATAGTCATATTGATTTCTTGAAAACTTATATACAAGTATAAAACTTGTAAGCATGCCCTATTTCCAAACTATTAAATAATAAAGTCAACAATAAATAACCTATATACAACACACTATATTGAAATATAAAAATATTAAAAGCTAAAATCCAATAATAATATTCCCACTCCATTGCGGCATGGGTATACAGTGTACATGTGTTGGGTACACACAAAAAAACTTATATTCTATGTTATGAACAAAATATATCTATAAACCAAGACATAAATGAAAATATTAACCAAAACATTGGTTATAATAATATTTTATGATGTTATTGACATAAACAGAAATTGTTCCCCAGAGTCAAATTGTTAAAATACCCCAAAAGTAATTCCATATATGCCTTAAGAAGCTGACTAGTGGTTAGGGAATAATATGAAACTATATAATCACATTATAACTCCAATAAAATCTGTAACATATCACTAAGATATATCAAAATGAATATATTATCATGTTTTAAAGGTCACACATTAATGGGAATACCCTCATCTAATTAATCATATAAGTATTATATGTGATAGAGTTATTGAAATAAAAGGGACACTATTAACACGTTTGGATACAATTTTTAACATTTCCCCATACTTCTATCCTTATTACTCCCATTTATCCATCTATCAAATGGTTTTTTACCTTACCTATATCTCTAAATAAATGATGATTTCAAATTTACCAAGGTGGATGTATA
>CAUJRU010002024.1:0-97655 GCA_963277665.1 Viscum album
TGTTGTCAACACATATATAAATTGTAACATCCCAGGGTTTTCTAAAAATAAATTGAAAATGCTTGAAATTTTGTTTAAGGTATATATTTATAAGTATCCTTTAAACAAAATTTTATTTCTTCTATGTTTTGAATTTCAAGAAACTGTCATCTACAATTGTGTTCAGTATGTTATTTAGAGTCTGATGGAACAAACTTCTTTTTTTGGTGAATAGTAACATGCCCTTATGAATAGTAATATGAATAGTAATATGACCTCATGAATAGTAAATAATATTATTATTTTATTTTCCCATGGAAATAGGATAATGGGATCTTAATTAATTTTCCAATGTCACATAAAACTTATTGCACTTCAATATTGTTATTTTTCGAATTAACTGTGACCTTATTTAAAAATTAAATTAATAATATTTAGAAAATTATTTTTGAAAAATGGAGTTCATTTTTGAATTCTACACATCGAAAAATGGTTGGGGTAAATTTTTGGTATTTTTCGGAAACTCTTGAATTTTCGGTGAATAGTGAAATACGGTAAAATACCGTATAATCAATTTATCAGTAAAAATGCTCTATTTATGACATCATAAGTGATGCAAGTCCACTTGCTTCGAAATCACATGATATTATCACTATTTAGGGCCACTTGATTTGAGATTATTCATAGTCTTGATAAAAATATTATAATAATAATTAAAATAATCTAAAATACCTCCCCTCCTCCACTATAAATACCACCCTCACTCCCCTCTTCCTCTCACACCTCTCAAGCCTTGAGCATAGTCTAATTTCTGCCAAAGTCCCTCCCCAATCTTCTTCCCCACGTCCTAGAGCTTCTGGTCTCACCAAAAGACCAAAATCAAAGCCCTTAAGAAGGATCTCAAGGAGAAGAGATCAAGAGGTAAACATCCTCTTTCATTTCCATTCTTTCCTTCCATTTTATGTTATTCTATTCCTTTCCCTTTGTCTTTTGTTGAATAATTTCATTTAATGTTTCCCCTTACTGTCCAAATTTTGTATGAATGATGAGATATTCCATTCCTCTCATCAATCTTATTTTTATGAAATTTTAAGAGACACCGTTAGGCTGCCGAATTTTTGTAAGAAATTTCTCATGTTTTCTTCATTTCAAGATTCCCTTCTCTTCGTTCTTTACCCCCTCTTATCCAAGAGGCATGAAATATCCCGAATCATGTATATTCTGTATGTTTTCATGTTTATGGAAAATTAAAAATCATTATTCCTCTCCTCTCTCACTTATTTAAAGAATCAAAAAACATTGTCCATTTGTGTCGAATTACCGATATCGTGGACAATGTATTTTCAATCTCCATTAATTCTTTCAAGTCTGGTCATGAAACCATTTATATGGTTGAACCAGGTTATAATATATGTTTTATGAATCATATAAGGTTCTGGAATTCTTTTGTACTCATGATTCAAATTTATAAGATTAAATGAAGTTGTAATTATCAAATAACCACTTAAATTATCTAAACGAACATAATTAATGTTTAACTTATAAATCATCATCATATAAAGCACCAAAGTGATAAATGGTATAATTTATGGTACTGGAATTATGTAAATACCACTCCATTACAATTCTTGAGTTTCACTTCCAATCAACAAGAACGATTCATCGTGAACCGATTGTGAAAATCACAAAAGAACTCACCCAAAATAATGCAAGGAACAAAATACTAAGAATTAAGGGGTGAAATGAGGTTTTGAAATGACCATATAAGATGTTATAAACATGAAATTTTTTCTATAAAATAATAATAACACTCTTTTAACCATTATACAGGAGGTTTAAAAAATTTTGAAGTAAGGCAAGCCCAAGGTAAGGGAATTCTTAACCCGATTTCCATTCTTTGGGTTAACCTTTTACTTTTTAATTTATGTGCTATTTAAATTGTTTGTGTGATGGGTTCTGTTTATATTATGTTTAATTATGTGTATTTACAGAGTATATACATATTCTATCCACTAAATTAAGTCTCACTTCAAGTATATGATGTTTATAAGAGACTTTTCTTCTAAAATCCTCTTTTAAAATTCTGTTTTATAAGATTCAAAGGCAATGTTTTTATGCTATTGTTTATGTTGTATGATTATGTTTTTGTTATTGGGAATTGTTTATGATGAAGGGTGGGACCTATATTTCCCTCCAATGCATTGGGTATGAGTAAGTTGGAGGTCGGCCGTATGGTTACTCCAAGTGTAACTGTGATGGTTACATAAAGTAAGGTAGCCGTGAGGGTTAAAAATTTTAAGGTAGCCAAGATGGTTACAAGATTTAGTAAGTAATGCCCCAATATACCTCTATAATTATAATTATGTTTGTGTGGATCTTGTGTAAATCTCATGTTACGCTAAGTAAGATTTTATCGGTGGAAAGCATGTCTTTTGAAAATGTTTTCATACGTCATGCGTATTCATGGACTAATGTGATATTTCCTTCTTTTTCATACCTTACTGAGCTTTTGTGCTCATCCCAAGTTTTTAAATGATTTTTCACAGGTTAATGGATGAGTAATACAAGGAAGGAAGACATGTTAAATGTTGAAGAATTGTCAAGGAGTCTTGTTTTATGTTTTAATGTTTTATATTCTGAGGAAAATGGAAACTGATTTTATGGTATCCACTATTTTAATGTGACAACCGGGTCCCGGTGACAGCACAGCCACCCCACCTTAACATGGTCGTCGGGTCCTGGCTTACCAGGTACCCCCAGTTGCCCACACAGACACGTGGTGCCCACCCCAAGATCCACCCACGTGCCCGAACGGGTCATCTGACTAATGACATTCCTCACAGTCCAACACATGTCCTTTCCAGTGTTCTTTTTCCTCACTCACACACACCCTGGGAAAATTTCCAGAAGGTCACCCAGGAGGTTTAAATAATTTTGAAGTAATACAAGCCCAAGGTAAGGGAATTCTTAACCCGATTTCCATTCTTTGGGTTAACCTTCTACTTTTTAATTTATGTGCTATTTAAATTGTTTGTGTGATGGGTTCTGTTTATATTATGTATAATTATGTGTATTTACAGAGTATATACATATTCCATCCACTCAATTAAGTCTCACTTCAAGTATATGATGTTTATAAGGGACTTTTCTTCTAAAATCCTCTTTTAAAATTCTGTTTTATAAGATTCAAAGGCAATTTTTTTTGCTATTGTTTATGTTGTATGATTATGTTTTTGTTATTGGGAATTGTTTATGATGAAGGGTGGGACCTATATTTCCTTCCAATGCATTGGTTTTGAGTAAGTTGTAGGTCGGCCGTATGGTTACTCCAAGTGTAACTGTGATGGTTACACAAAGTAAGGTAGCCATGAGGGTTACAAATTTTAAGGTAGCCAAGATGGTTACAAGATTATGTAAGTAATGCCCCAATATACCTCTATGATTATAATTATGTTTGTGTGGATCTTGTGTAAATATCATGTTACGCTAAGTAATATTTTATGGGTGGAAATCATGTCTTTTGAAAATGTTTTCATACGTCATGCGTATTCATGGACTAATGTGATTTTTCCTTCTTTTTCATACCTTACTGAGCTTTTGTACTCATTACAAGTTTTTAAATGATTTTTCACAGGTTAATGATGAGTAATACAAGGAAGGAAGACATGTTAAATGCTGAAGAATTGTCAAGGAGTCTTGTTTTGTGTTTTAATGTTTTATATTTTGAGGAAAATGGAAACTGATTTTATGGTATCCACTATGTAACAATGTGTGATGTTATGAATGTTTTGTCTTAATTCTCTAAAGCTCTAAACTTGAAAGGATCCTCAATGTCCCTAACTCCCCTCTTCCTCTCACACCTCTCAAGCCTTGAGAGTTGTATAATTTCTGCCAAATTCCCTCCCCAATCTTCTTCCCCACGTCCTAGAGCTGCTGGTCTCACCAAAAGACCAAAATCAAAGCCCTTAAGAAGAATCTCAAGGAGAAGAGATCAAGAGGTAAACATCCTCTTTCATTTTCATTCTTTCCTTCCATTTTATGTTATTCTCTTCCTTTCCCTTTGTCTTTTGTTGGGATATTTCATTAAATATTTCCCCTTACTGTCCAAATTTTGTATGAATGATGAGATATTCCATTCCTCTCATCAATCATGTTTTTATGAAATTTTATGAGACGTCGTTAGGCTGCCGAATTTCCGTAAGAAATTTCTCATGTTTTCTTTATTTCATGATTCCTTTTCTTCTTCCTTCACCCCCTCTTATCCAAGAGGCATGAAATCTCTAGAATCATGTATATTCTTTATGTTGTCATGTTTATGGAAAATTACAAATCATTATTCCTCTCCTCTCTCACTTATTTAAGGAATAAGAACATTGTACGTGATGTGTCGAATTCCCGACATCGTGGACGATGTAATTTCACTTTCCATTAATTCTTTCAAGTCTGGTCATGAAACCATTTATATGGTTGAACCAGGTTATAATATATTTTTTACAACTCATATATGGTTCTGCAATTCTTTTGTACCCATTGTTCAAATATATTAGACTAAATGAGGTTGTAATTATCAAAGAACCACTTAAATTATCTAAACAAACACAATTAATGTTTTAACTTATAAATCATCATCATATAAAGAATCAAAGTGATAAATGGTATAATTTATGGTACTAGAAATATGTAAATACTACTCCATTCCAATTCTGGAGTTTCACTTCCGATCAACAAGAACGATTCATCATGAACCGATTGTGAAAATCACAAAAGAACTCACCCAAAATAATGCAAGGAACAAAATACTAACAAAAAAGGGGTGAAATGAGGTTATGAAATGACCATATAAGATGTTATAAACATGAACATGTTTCTGTAAAATACTAATAACACTCTTTTAACCATTATACAGGAGGTTTAAACAATTTTGATGTAAGACAAGCCCAAGGTAAGGGAATTCTTAACCCGATCTCCATTCTTTGGGTTAACCTTCTACTTTTTAATTTAGGTTCTATTTAAATTGTTTGTGTGATGGGTTCTGTTTATATTATGTTTAATTATGTGTATTTACAGAGTATATACATATTCCATCCACTCAATTAAGTCTCACTTCAATTATATGATGTTTATAAGGGACTTTTCTTTTTAGATTATTTTAATTATTGTTATAATATTTTATCAAGACTATGAATAATCTCAAATCAAGTGGCCCTAAATAGTGATAATATCATGTGATTTCGAAGAAAGTGGCCTTGCATCACTTATGATGTCATAAATAGTGCATTTTTACTGATACATTTAACATGTCTTTCTTCCTTGTATTACTCATCATTAACCTGTGAAAAATCATTTAAAAACATGGGATGAGCACAAAAGCTCAGTAAGGTATGAAAAAGAAGGAAAAATCACATTAGTCCCTGAATACGCATGATGTATCAAAACATTTTCAAAAGACATTCTTTCCACCCATAAAATCATACTTAGCGTAACATGAGATTTACACAAGATCCACACAAACATAATTATAATCATAGAGGTATATTGGGGCATTACTTACATAATCTGTAACCATCTTGGATACCTTAAAATTTGTAACCCTCACGGCTACCTTACTTTGTGTAACCATCACAGTTACACTTGGAGTAACCATACGGCCGACCTCCAACTTACTCATACCCAATGCATTGGAGAGAAATATAGGTCCCACCATTCATTATAAACAATGCCCAGTAACCAAAATATAATCATACAATATAAATAATAGCATAAAAACATCGCCTTTGAATCTTATAAAACAGAATTTTAAAAGAGGATTTTAGAAGAAAAGTCCCTTATAAACATCATATACTTGAAGTGAGACTTAATTGAGTGGATGGAATATGTATATACTCTGTAAATACACATAATTAAACATAATATAAACATAACCCATCACACAATCAATTTAAATAGCACATAAATTAAATAGTAGAAGGTTAACCCAAAGAATGGAAATCGGGTTAAGAATTCCATTACCTTGGTCTTGTATTACTTCAAAATTGTTTAAACCTCCTGTATAATGGTTAAAAGAGTTTTATTAGTATTTTACAGAAACATGTTCATGTTTTTAACATCTTATATGGTCATTTCATAACCTCATTTCACCCCTTATTTGTTAGTATTTTGTTCCTTGCATTATTTTGGGTGAGTTCTTTTGTGATTTTCACAATCGGTTCATTATGAATCGTTCTTGTTGATTGGAAGTGAAAATCCAGAATTGGAATGGAGTAGTATTTACATATTTACAGTACATAAATGATACCATTTATCACTTGGATGGTTTATATGATGATGATTTATAAGTCAAAACATTAATTATGTTTGTTTAGATAATTTAAGTGGTTCTTTGATAATTACAACCTCATTTAGTCTTATAAATTTGAACCATGGGTACAAAAGAATTGCAGAACCATATATGAGTCATAAAACATATTTTATAACCTGGTTCAACCATATAAATGGTTTCATGACCAGAATTGAAATAATTAATGGAAATTCAAAATACATCATCCACGATATCGGTAATTCGACACAAATGGACAATGTTTTTTTGATTCTTTAAATAAGTGAGAGAGGAGAGGAATAATGATTTGTAATTTTCCATAAACATGACAACATCCAGAATACACATGATTCTGGAGATTTCATGCCTCTTGGATAAGAGGGGGTGAAGAAAGAAGAGAAACGAATCATGAAATGAAGAAAACATGAGAAATTTCTTACAAAAATTTGGCACCCTAACGATGCCTCTTAAAATTTCATAAAAACAAGATTGATGAGAGGAATGGAATATCTCATCATCATAAAAACTTTGGACAGTAAGGGGAAATATTTAATGAAATATCCCAACAATAGACAAAGGGAAAGGAAGAGAATAACATAAAATGGAAGGAAAAAAATGAAAATAAAAGAGGATGTTTACCTCTTGATCTCTTCTCCTTGAGATCCTTCTTTAGGGCATTGATTTTGGTCTTTTGGTGAGACCAGCAGATCTAGGACGTGGGGAAGAAGATTGGGGAGGGAATTTGGCAGAAATTAGACAATGCTCAAGGCTTGAGAGGTGTGGGAGGAAGAGGGGAGTGAGGGTGGTATTTATAGTGGAGGAGGGGAGGTATTTTAGATTATTTTAATTATTATTATAATATTTTATCAAGACTATGAATAATCTCAAATCAAGTTGCCCTAAATAGTTATAATATCATGTGATTTCGAAGCAAGTGGCCTTGCATCACTTATGATGTCATAAATAGTGCATTTTTACTGATAAATTGATTATACGGTATTTTACCGTATTTCACTATTCACCGAAAATTCAAGAGTTTCAGAAAAATACAAAAAATTTACCCCAACCATTTTTCGATGTGTATAATTCAAAAATGAACTCCATTTTTCAAAAATAATTTTCTAAATATTATTAATTTTATTTTTAAATAAGGTCACAGTTAATTCGAAAAATAACAATATTGAAGTGCAATTAGTTTTATGTGACATTGGAAAATTAATTAAGATCCCATTATCCTATTTCCATGGGAAAATAAAATAATAATATTATTTACTATTAATGAGGTCATATTACTATTAATATTACTATTAATAAGGGCATGTTACTATTCACCAAAAAACTAGTTTTTTCCATCAGACTCTAAATAACATAATGAACACAATTGTAGATGACAGGTTCTTGAAATTCAAAACATATAAGAAATAAAATTATGTTTAAAGGATACTTATAAATATATACCTTAAACAAAATTTCAAGCATTTTCAATTTATTTTTAGAAAACATTGGGATGTTACATTATCCCCACCTTATTGAAATTGCTTCCTCGCAATTTCATTTACTTATTAAACAACTGAGGGTATTTTAACCTCATGGCTTTTTCAGACTCCCATGTTGCTCCTTCAACCATGTGGTTTCTCCACAAAACCTTTACCTGGTGGATTACCTTATTCCGCAATACCTGTTCTCTTCGATCAAGAATCTGAACCGGTTTTTCTTCATAAGAAATGTTCTCTGCTAGCTGAACTTATTCTGGCCTCAAGACATGTGATGAATCTAGAACATACTTTCTCAAAATCGAAACATGAAAAACATTGTGTACCTGAAACAAGCTCGGAGGAAAAGCTACGCAGTACACAACTGTTCCAACTTTATCCAAGATTTCAAAAGGACCGATGAACCGTGGACTTAGTTTCCCTTTCTTACCGAAACACATCACACTTTTCCAAGGAGATATTTTAAGGAAAATATGGTCACCTAACTTGAAAGAGAAGTCTTTACTTCTGTTATCTGCATAACTTTTCTGCCTGCTCTGAGCTATCCTCATGTGTTGCTGGATCATCCTCACTTTCTCAGCCACTTCTTCTACTAATTCTGGACCCATCAACTTTCTTTCACCGAATTCATCCCAAAACGCAGGAGTCCGACACCGCTTTCCATACAAGGCCTCAAAAGGTTCCATCTGAATACTGGAATGGAAACTGTTATTATAAGAAAACTCAACTAATGAAAGATGTTGATCCCAACTTCCCTGATAGTCCACTGAACAAGCTCGAAGCATATCCTCCAATGTTTGAATTGTGCGTTCTGACTGCCCATCTGATTGAGGATGAAAAGCTGTTCTGAAATTCAACTCTATGCCCAAAGACTTCTGAAGTCCCTTCCAAAATTTAGAAATGAACCTGGGATCTCGGTCAGACACAATGGAAATAGGAACTCCATGTAACCTGACAATCTCTTTGAGGTACAATCGAGAAAGCTGATCTAATTTCATTGTATCTCGAATAGAAAGAAAATGAGCAGACTTTGTTAGCCGATCAAAAATAACCCATATCGCATTGTTACCTCGAGAAGTCTTTGGTATTCCCACCAAAAAATCCATGGATATATTCTCCCATTTCCATTCTGGCACAGGAAAAGGCTGAAGCATCCCCTTCGGTAACTGTCTCTCTGCTTTAACCTGCTGACATGTCAAACATTTCATTGTAAAATCAGCAATATCTCTTTTCATCCCATTCCACCAGTAATACTCCCGAAGGTCTCTGTACATCTTAGTACTTCCAGGATGAACAGAAAATGGAGAACTATGAGCTTCACACAACAATTCTTTCTTCATCTAGGAATCACAAGGCACACACAACCTTTTTCCAAACCTTAAAACACAATCTTTATCAAGATTAAATTCTGGAAACTTATCCATTTTAACCAATTCTACCTTTTTCTATAGCTTATGGTCTTCCCTCTGCGCTTTCATAATTCTGTCTGACAACGAAGACTGCACTGAAACCTGAAACAAAATAGATATATTCCCTGCACCAACAACTTCTAAGCCAAAATTTATCAAATCATTAATCAAGGGATCACGTTCCAAACGTAGCATGGTTAATGATGCATGATTTTTTCCGACTTAAGGCATCCGCTACATTGTTTTCTTTTCCAGGATGGTAATTAATCGTGCAGTCATAATCCTTTATCAGTTCTAGCCATCTTCTTTGCCTCATGTTTAATTCCTTATGAGTGAATATATACTTAAGACTTTTATGGTCAGTATATATTTGGCATTTGGTTCCGTATAGATGATGCCTCCATATTTTCAAAGCAAAAACCACAGCTGCCAATTCCAAATCATGTGTGGGATAATTCAGCTCATGAGGTTTAAGTTGTCTCGAAGCATAGGAAATTACCTGATCATTCTACATCAAAACACAACCAAGTCCCTTCAAAGAAGCATCACTGTAGATGAAAAACTCACCATTCCGGGAAGGTAAGGCCAAAACTGGATCATTCACCAATCTCTTCTTTAGTTCCTGAAAACAAATATCACATTACACTGTCCAAACAAATTTAACCCCTTTCCGTGTTAACTTAGTTATTGGGCTAGATAACCGTGAAAAGTTCTTAAAAAAGCGTCGGTAATAACTTGCTAAGCCCAGAAAACTACGAATCTCTGTAACATTTGTGGGTCTTGGCCATTCATCAACTACTTTTGTTTTGGCAGGATCAACTGTTATTCCATCCTTATTTACAATGTGCCCAAGAAAAGAAATCTGTTGCAACCAAAAATCACACTTTCTGAATTTTCCATATAGTTTCTTTTCTTTTAAAGTTTGTAAAACAACCCTTAGATGTCTTTAAACATAATTTTATGTCTTCTATGATTTGAATTTCAAGAAACTGTCATCTACAATTGTGTTCAGTATGCTATTTAGAGTCTGATGGAACAAACTTGTTTTTTTGGTGAATAGTAACCTGCCCTTATGAATAGTAATATGAATAGTAATATGACCTCATGAATAGTAAATAATATTATTATTTTATTTTACCATGGCAATAGGATAATGGGATCTTAATTAATTTTCCAATGTCACATAAAACTAATTGCACTTCAATATTGTTATTTTTCGAATTAACTGTGACCTTATTTAAAAATTAAATTAATAATATTTAGATAATTATTTTTGAAAAATGGAGTTCATTTTTGAATTCTACACATCGAAAAATGGTTGTGGTAAATTTTTGGTATTTTTCTGAAACTCTTGAATTTTCGATGAATAGTGAAATACGGTAAAATACCGTATAATCAATTTATCAGTAAAAATGAACTATTTATGACATCATAAGTGATGCAAGGCCACTTTCTTCGAAATCACCTGATAATATCACTATTTAGGGCCACTTGATTTGAGATTATTCATAGTCTTGATAAAAATATTATAATAATAATTAAAATAATCTAAAATACCTCCCCTCCTCCACTATAAATACCACCCTCAATCCCCTCTTCCTCACAGACCTCTCAAGCCTTGAGCATTGTCTAATTTCTGCAAAATTCCCTCCCCAATCTTCTTCCCCATGTCCTAGAGCTGCTGGTCTCACCAAAAGACCAAAATCAAAGCCCTTAAGAAGGATCTCAAGGAGAAGAGATCAAGAGGTAAACATCCTCTTTCATTTCCATTCATTCCTTCCATTTTATGTTATTCTCTTCCTTTCCCTTTGTCTTTTGTTGGGATATTTCATTTAATATTTCCCCTTACTGTCCAAATTTTGTATGAATGATGAGATATTCCATTCCTTTCATCAATCTTATTTTTATGAAATTTTAAGAGACACCGTTAGGCTGCCGAATTTTTGTAAGAAATTTCTCATGTTTTCTTCATTTCAAGATTCCCTTCTCTTCGTTCTTCACCCCCTCTTATCCAAGAGGCATGAAATCTCCAGAATCATGTATATTCTAGATGTTTTCATGTTTATGGAAAATTACAAATCATTATTCCTCTCCTATCTCACTTATTTAAAGAATCAAAAAACATTGTCCATTTGTGTCGAATTACCGATATCGTGGACAATGTATTTTCAATCTCCATTAATTCTTTCAATTCTTGTCATGAAACCATTTATATGGTTGAAACAGGTTATAATATATGTTTTATGAATCATATAAGGTTCATGGAATTCTTTTGTACTCATGATTCAAATTTATAAGACTAAATGACGTTGTAATTATCAAAGAACCACTTAAATTATCTAAACGAACATAATTAATGTTTAACTTATAAATCATCATCATATAAAGAACCAAAGTGATAAATGGTATAATTTATGGCACTGGAAATATGTAAATACTACTCCATTCCAATTATGGAGTTTCACTTCCAATCAACAAGAACGATTCATCATGAACCGATTGTGAAAATCACAAAAGAACTCACCCAAAATAATGCAAGGAACAAAATACTAAGAATTAATGTGTGAAATGAGGTTATGAAATGACCATATAAGATTTTATAAACATGAACATTTTTCTATAAAATACTAATAACACACTTTTAACCATTATACAGGAGGTTTAAACAATTTTGAAGTAAGGCAAGCCCAGGGTAAGGGAATTCTTAACCCGATTTCCATTCTTTGGGTTAACCTTCTACTTTTTAATTTATGTGCTATTTAAATTGATTGTTTGATGGGTTCTGTTTATATTATCTTTTATTATGTGTATTTACAGAGTATATACATATTCCATCCACTCAATTAAGTCTCACTTCATGTATATGATGTTTATAAGGGACTTTTCTTCTAAAATCCTCTTTTAAAATTCTGTTTTATAAGATTCAAAGGAAATGTTTTTATGCTATTGTTTATGTTGTATGATTATGTTTTGGTTATTGGGAATTGTTTATGATGAAGGGTGGGACCTATATTTCCCTCCAATGCATTGGGTATGAGTAAGTCGGAGGTCGGCCGTATGGTTACTCCAAGTGTAACAGTGATGGTTACACAAAGTAAGGTAGTCGTGAGGGTTACAAATTTTAAGGTAGCCAAGATGGTTACAAGATTATGTAAGTAATGCCCCAATATACCTCTATTATTATAATTATGTTTGTGTGGATCTTTTTTAAATCTCCTGTTATGCTAAGTAAGATTTTATGGGTGGAAAGCATGTCTTTTGAAAATGTTTTCATATGTCATGCGTATTCATGGACTAATGTGATTTTTCCTTCTTTTTCATACCTTACTGAGCTTTTGTGCTCATCCCAAGTTTTTAAATGATTTTTCATAGGTTAATGGATGAGTAATACTAGGAAGGAAGACATGTTAAATTTTGAAGAATTGTCAAGGATTCTTGTTTTATGTTTTAATGTTTTATATTCTAAGGAAAATGGAAACTAATTTTATGGTATCCACTATGTAACAATGTGTAATGTTATGAATGTTTTGTCTTAATTCCCTAAAGCTCTAAACTTGAAAATATCCTCAATGTAAACTGAGGTGTTTTATTGAATAAATTCAAGATTATGTATGAAATAAGTGTGGGTCTTTATAGTTGGTATCAGAGGTCGGTTTAGACAACTTTAGGGATTAGGAGTTCTTGTGAGACACGTGATTAGTCCCTATATCTATTATTTCAGTTAAATCCTTGTTTTATAACTTTTTTTCTGGTCAAGTAAAGTCGGTTACGAATGGAAGGAGAAGGATCTCAAAAGACATTCCTATCTCTTCCTGATGACATGCTTGCAATAATTATTGTAAAGTCATCTTCGGATGATTTTGAAACTTTTTCTAGCATACAACTCACTTGCAAGCAGTTTTTTGAGATATCAAACACCTCCTCTATACCTCGTTATCATCGTGGATCATGGATTGTTTTTAGACAAATACTATTTTCACAATATTCACATAATTTCAAGAAAGGTAAATATTATCAAGGTATTTTCAAATATTTTACCTTATCACAAGAATTTGAAGCATATTATGATGTTAAAAATGGTGCTGAGGAAGGAGACCCTTGTGAAACCTATTTATATTTGCTTTTAAAATATAGCCTCACATCACATACTTATGGTACTTTAAAAGGACAAATAATAGAAAGTTTCAACTCAATTTCGGTCCGACTATTTTATAGAAATCATGTTTTATCAGATGTTTTGGAATTATATGTCATACATGATTATTTTCCAAAACAGTTTTTCTGTGAACACCCATATAACCCATGTTGTACGAGGTGTATTTGGATGGAGGAAGCAAATGATTTTGAAGGATCTCTAAATCATTGTTGTAATGCATGGGACTTCTACCTACGTGAACAAGATGACGATGAAACTGAGTGGACACCTTGATCAAGGTACCCTCACTTGTTTAATAAGTAAATAAAATTGCGAGGACGCAATTTCAAGAAGGTGGGGATAATGTAACATCCCAAGGTTTTCTAAAAATAAATTGAAAATGCTTGAAATTTTGTTTAAGGTATATATTTATAAGTATCCTTTAAACATAATTTTATTTCTTCTATGATTTGAATTTAAAGAAACTGTCATCTATAATTGTGTTCAGTATGTTATTTAGAGTCTGATGGAACAAACTTGTTTTTTTGGTGAATAGTAACATGCCCTTATAATAGTAATATGAATAGTAATATGACCTCATGAATAGTAAATAATATTATTATTTTATTTTCCCATGGCAATAGGATAATGGGATCTTAATTAATTTTCCAATGTCACATAAAACTAATTGCACTTCAATATTGTTATTTTTCGAATTAACTGTGACCTTATTTAAAAATTAAATTAATAATATTTAGAAAATTATTTTTGAAAAATGGAGTTCATTTTTGAATTCTACACATCGAAAAATGGTTGGGGTAAATTTTTGGTATTTTTCTGAAACTCTTGAATTTTCGGTGAATAGTGAAATACGGTAAAATACCGTATAATCAATTTATCAGTAAAAATGCACTATTTATGACATCATAAGTGATGCAAGGCCACTTGTTTCGAAATCACATGATATTATCACTATTTAGGGCCACTTGATTTGAGATTATTCACAGTCTTGATAAAAATATTATAATAATAATTAAAATAATCTAAAATACCTCCCCACCTCCACTATAAATACCACCCTCACTCCCCTCTTCCTCTCACACCTCTCAAGCCTTGAGCATTGTCTAATTTATGCCAAATTCCCTCCCCAATCTTCTTCCCCACACCCTGGTTCACCATTAATCTTCATATGTGGAGGGAAAGTATAATGCCGGACATTGTCAAGACCTTGTGTCAAGACCGTAAAAACATAACTTAATACAGGTCAAGGCTAACCGCCAATCCCGTTTCCATAGCAGCACAAGACGAGGCTAACCGCCAAGACTGTAGCACATAACGTCTCATGAGACTCATCCTTTACCCAATGCATTGGAGCGCTGTATAATTCCGAGTGCACCCGTCCATAACATGTAAGTCCAATACTTCCCTCTCATATTTAGACATGGTCATACGTTCATTAGATTGCATTCATATATTCATAGTCAAAACCTCTCATACATATTCACCACTTGAAGCAGATCATGTCATGATCATAAATAAAGAACCAGAACTGGAAACAGCAAGCTTATTGCACATGAAATAATAACTTAAACACTCAATATAATGGTTTGTCCGGTAAAATTACATTATTACTATGAGCCACTTCCAGGATTAAGGATATCTTTAAAACATCTCCTTTTTGGAACCATAATATGCTAGAAATTAAAATCATTAAACAAGGCAAGAGTCATTTATTGTAATTATTCGGAGTTCTAGAAATGGATTAAAATAATCACCAAATGATGTTAACTGTCTTTTGCTAAAAAAACTGACAATCATTCCACAATTATGTACATATGTAATTGCATGAAGCTGTGTATTATGTATATGTGTCTCAGTGGTTTAGTTAATTAAATAAAACTCAATTGATTAATTACATGATTCACAAGGACTTAAATGTTCTAGAAAAAAGGGTAGTTAGGGTTTTATAAATGCATAAGGGGGTCAATATAACATATAAAATGGGATTCTACATTATGCACATTTTGGGCATCCATAAATCCTATTTTAAATTTGTGTATTCAAAAACAGTTTTGATCTGGAAAATTAGGCATGAGTAACCAGGGGTATAAACATTGACGTTATACACATATGTATATACATAACCCGAATATACATATATCTATATGACGACCGATGTTTAAAACCAAAACTTTAGAAACTGAGTTTGACCCTTACATGTATTTCATACATTAAGAGTATCATCAACTGTAAATCATAGAACAAAAATGAATTGGTTTGCTTCACACATACATATATAAGTATACATATATATATATTCAGAAATTTATATACACTCATAGTGTAAATATATATATAAACTGAATTGTAAAAACACGTCCTAAATATGGTCTTATACGTTTTTGTTTCAAAACATAAGTGAGGTAGAGGGGTTTTCTCTATCATTCGGGTATGCATACACCGGGTGAGTATATGCATATGGGTATATATACATATAAACTTGTATATATATATATATAAAACCCGGTGTTTTCAAAACTTAAAAAAAGGGCAACACGACCCTTACCTAAACTCGACGAGGAGGAGGAGAATGGAGTAGCAAGGCTAGTGGCACCAGCCGTATACACATCGGATGTATACATATATACGCAAAACATATACATATGTACATAAAAGAAACCGTAACTCAAATATGATCCAAAAAAAAACTTCAAAATATCACCCTTACCAGTACGGAGAGGAGGAGAGGAATAATGATTTGTAATTTTCCATTAACATGACAACATCCGGAATATACATGATTCTGGAGATTTCATGCCTCTTGGGTAAGAGGGGGTGAAGGAAGAAGAAAAGGAATCATGAAATAAAGAAAACATGAGAAATTTCTTACGGAAATTCGGCAGCCTAAGGGCGTCTCTTAAAATTTCATAAAAACAAGATTGATGAGAGGAATGGAATATCTCATCATTCATACAAAATTTGGACAGTAAGGGGAAATATTTAATGAAATATCCCAACAGAAGACAAAGGGAAAGGAAGATAATAACATAAAATGGAAGGAAAGAATGAAAATGAAAGAGGATGTTTACCTCTTGATCTTTTCTCCTTGAGATCCTTCTTAAGGGCTTTGATTTTGGTCTTTTGGTGAGACCAGAAGCTCTAGGACGTGGGGAAGAAGATTTGGGCGGGAATTTGGCAGAAATTAGACAATGCTCAAGGCCTGAGATGTCACGAACCAGGCCGGATCGTCATCTGACTCGGCACCCGACCCGGTCTGCGACATGGCCCGAAGGGCGTTCCCGATCCCCACGGGCTGGAAACAAGTGCCGGGCATCAAAACAAACCAGTTGGGAACGGTTTGGCCCATGAAAAAGATAAGCAAACATAAACTGAACAAGCATATAAATAAAGGAAAACAAACCGAACGACGTGGCAGCAGAAAAAGGAATAAATAAAGAAACGCGACATACCTCAGGTGACCCCGTGGATCACCACGGTACGACAACCAATCACTTCCAAAAGCGATCCAAGACTGAAACCTGCAACTCAAAAGTAAAGTAGGCGTGAGCACCGAGATGCTCAGAAGGAAAGCCAAGAAAAACCAGGCCCAATGCCCTTACCTTTAAAAAAAAATCCAATCATGCTAGTTTGAAAATAAGACATAATAAAATATTGTTTTCTCTTCTTTTCAAATTCAAGTCACGAGTTTGCATTTTCAAATAAAGCATTTCACTCTTACTATATTTTCAAAATAGGTTCCAAGCGTGCATTAACATTTCAAAATGAAAAGAAACCAGTATGGAATAAAATGTGATTTTTACAAAACAAGTCACCAGGTATGAAACAACTGGAAAGAAGGTTACATCACAAGCAGCATGTCACAAAAGAGCACTATGGGTAATCCCTATAGGTAGCTAGAGTATGTGGGAACCTAGAGACCTCGTACCTCGGTGAAACGTGGCTTAGAAGGCAACGACCCTAAAAAATTCATGTGTTTAGTTAGTGTTGTTGTTGCGTCAATCCTGCTAGACAAACCGGGACGAACCCCTGCCGTTTCATCTAGCGTACTAGTCCTGGTCACCCACCTAGATACCCAAGGTTTCTCATGTGCTCTATTTCAAAGGGTGGTGAGGTTTTATCAAAAACATACAAAGGACATAACATTTTCTGATCCAAAGTCCATTTTACCTCGCACCACCGTTCTACCTCCTTAAGCGTATCCCCGTTTTTATGTTACATAACATCGCATAAGCCTCTTTATTCGGCACATATCACAAATCACACACTTAACACACACATCATGTTTCTACAACAACGGGGCATGCATTAAGAGGGGTTTTGTTTCACTTTCTCAACCCATTCTCAAAGTGCCAAGCGGGCTTAATTAATCAAAATAAACATTTTTCATTTTGAACACATAATCACTCAACACTTAAGTTTCCAAAACCATTTGAAAGTTCAATTAAACAACCAAGGTGATACATATTTAAAAGCAAGCTAGAAAACATGTTTAAATCTAAAAGAAAAACATTGGAAATACTTATTACACGCTAAAATCATTGAGGAAACCACTTTTAAAAACCCATGACCATTTATGTATATACACACATATATATATATAGCTTGTGCATCTCATATAAAAGCAGAAGACGCATTAAAAAAAACACCAAGCAAAAATGGAAATTTTAATTAAAGACTAGGGCATAGGGGACCTACCTCAAACTTGTTGCTATCTGTCGATGGCCACTCAAACCGACACTTGGCGCGCACACGCACATGCATTTACACATATATATATATACACCCCTAGCTGCATTGCACATATTCCCTGCGCCATGAGGTAATATGTACAAAGAGGGCACATATATATATATGTCTTACCCTATGCATGCACATGTAGGATGTCTCGACATGCACGGCCCAAAACCAACAAAGCAAGGCGCAACGCACTACACCTATAATTTAATAAAACCATTAAACGCTTAAACAATCCCTAAAGTGTTTCAAATTAACACATCAAGGGTTTGCACCAACGACGCACCGCTTACATAACTCATAAAAATCATTGAAAATATTAAAAGAAGAGCACAAAAACAATCTAACCATTTTCAGAGGCCATTTCAAACCGTCACATAAATCGGAGTCAATTTCCAAAACATGCATTCCATTGTTTAAACCATTTACGATTTACATTAGAAATACACAACAACCCGAACATACCAATTTATGCATTTCCCTTTTAAAACCTACACCCAAGTCCATTTTCACCATAAGTGCCTTTGAAAAAGTGATTCATACTGTTTGAAAAACTAAGTAAGCCATTTGCACAATTTATAAAACACCTGCAAGAGGCATAACATGGTTTTACACCAAAAAGTATACGCAAATTCAATTTAAGAAACTCATTCTGACCCCACGCATATATAATTCTTTCCAAAAACTATTTTCGCATCACTTGCATGATGAAATAAGTCGATTTCATAATTTATAAAATATTTCCATGGTGCACACCAAGGATTTACACATGGACCATACCCAAATCTCCACATATAAGACACTTTATAAAAAAAACCCTTGTTTGATTTTTTTTATCAAATACCAACTTCGCACATCGCGCAAAAGTAAATGAAGATATCAAATTAATTAAACAATGTAAACACAATAAGAAAAATTATTTTCATGTGAAACCACCCAATTCCAAGTGAGAAAACTATTTTTAAAACCAAAATCATAGTGAACCTTTACTAAAACCAAATCCACACCAAGTAAACATATAAATGAGTATGCCAAATTAACTACACAAGAGAATAAGTTCGTCAAACAACACTTATACGCGGGAACACCTACCTTCGGTGTCGAAACTTCCGAATTCCGATGCGAAAATTCAATTCTGCCACATTCGCACCAAGATGAAACGAGGATGAACCCTAAATCTGGAAATCGACACACAAAAAAAATAACATTGAAATCAAACTCCAATTGAAAATGGACTAAACCCTAGCTAATAGAAAAATGGGGAGATACCGAAGGGAAGGGAAGGGTTTGGCCGGAAGGGGTCCGTTCGCCGGAGGGAGAGGGGAAGGAGGCTCTAGCCGAAGGGCCTGCTGGAAGGGGTGTGCGGGTTCGAGAGAGAGGGAGGCAGTGGTTGCAAGAGGCGGCTCGGCTGGCCGGAGGTGCGGCGTGGCCGGAGCGGGAGGAGGCGAGGCGAGAGGGCTCGCCGGCGGGGCAGTGGCATCGCGGGCCGTGAGAAGAGGAGGCCAGACGAAGGTCCGAGCGGCAAGGGGGGAGGCTGGCGTCACGCCGTGAAGGGGAAACGCAGGGGTGCGGGCGTAGGGTTAGGTAAGGGGGGAGAGGGGTAGCGCGATAGGAGGGGGGAGGCGCGAGCGAGAGAGGGTGAGGGAGGAAAGAAAAAAAATAAAGAGAAAAAAATAATAATAAATAAAAGAAAATGAAATGAAATAAAATAAATAAATGAAATGAAATGAAAATAAATGAATAAAATGAATAAAATGAAATAAAATAAATAAATGAAATCTGAAAGAATAAACAAATTCTGAATTAATAATAACAAAATAATATTATATTATTCATTAATGTTAGACACCACACATGGTCACGTATGCGGTCGCACACCTAGTTGCGCAGCCATGTAAAAATAAATTTAATAAAATAGAAGAGTCCCTCATTAAGAATGGGAACCGACCACAGTCGTAGGCAAGGTCGCGCACCCCAAAAATGAAACAAAAAAAAACATTGTCTAAACGTGATTGGGCGCTATAGACGGTCACGCGTACGGGCGCACACCCATATAAGATCCCAAAACCATTTTAAAATAGGACAGATTCAAACCGCAACTCAAAATAAAGACCCAAAATAATTAAAATTAAATAAAGCATCGGGTCGGGGTGTGACAATTCTCCCCACCATAAAAACTTTCTGCCCCCAGAAAGTCGCCCAGTCGAACGAGGAATCAAACTCGAGTTTGAAATTGAACGAGGCCAACAAAATCACGAACTTGGTATGACTTTTCACTCCATCAGTCACACCCGACCATCTCTGGGGGAAACTGAGAAGAGAAGGACCATCAGGAAAAGAGGAGGGTTCTCCCCACCATTTAAGAACCGACTAGCTTAAACCAACCAGTATAAACCGACATGAGAACTTCTAATCCTAAACCAGAAACCACTGCGACATGAGAAAACCCACAGAAGAAATCTACCAAATAACGAACTTAACCATGACTCATCACTTCCACAAGAGATGAGCAACTCCAAAACAAGCATGCACTAAAACAAAACAGGTCACACTTGAGGAGGCACAACTACTGGAATTACATGAAAACAAGATCACCATGCTTTTTTTTAACCACAGTGGGGTACTCAAAGAACAAATACCACAACGAGACCTTTTTACCTCTTACAGAAAAACAGAACCTTCAAAGACGAGGAAGCTTGAACTGAGAAATTTAAACCGTCCCTATTTTCACACTGGAGACAAAAGTTAGACCAATGTGACCCACACCCAACGATTCCTGACTGTGTGAAAGGCTTCACTCCAAGACCTGTGGCTGGAGCTCTGAGGTCTTGAAGCATCTACTGCCCCGCAGTCAGGAGCTGACAATCTCCTGTCGAGACTCCTCCTGATAAAGCCGCTAGTGGAACTTCTCTATGTTTCCGCAAATGGCCACACTAACGGCAGGCCTTCGGAGGATGATGGCAAGGCAGCTTAAAGTACCCAAACCGGCCACAAAAGAGGCGAACAAGAGAGTGGCCTGACTAATAGAAGATGGAATTGTAAAGAAAACTTGTTTGAGATGGGTTCCTCTGGCTCGCTCTCACGGAATGGGAAACCATCCCAAACACCAAAGGGAACCGGTCCTTGAACAATAGACGAAGACCCCACACAAGAGAAACTTTAACTGATTCTGCGACATTATCTTTGGAGGAAAGGGAACCAACTTCTTGATATGCCCAACGTAGGCCTTCACTATTCGTTGGCATTGCTGGACACTCACGAGCCTTGTCGCTTCCCTTGCCTTCACTTCCTTGGGTATAAACCATCTGACGAGAGTCGTCTTAAACACCTTCCAAGATGCACCATCATGCAACGACGCTGGGATTATTTCCTCCACCAATCCCAAGTTGCACCTTCAAATGGACCTTTGATAGATCATGATCACCACGGAATATGAACGACAACCGGAAAGAATTCAATTCCACCACCCCGCTAAGAGTCTAGGTAGAACCAACAACTAGAAGAGACTCACTAGAAACTTTTGGGACTTTTCTGGGCAGCATATTCAAAACAAGAGGCACGAATCTGAATCAAAAGTCATCATAAATCAAAATTCCACACATCAATCACAAACTAAAGCTCTCAAATCACAATTCCAACCACGATTCAATACGTCAAAACCAAGAACTTACGAAAAGGAATACCCAACACGAAAAGAGAACGCTAAACAATTGCTCGCTCACATTTCTAAAAATTTGAAAAACCCCTTTTGAAAACCATTTTTCAGCAAACAAAACAACTTAGATATCCACCATTGATATCCCATGAAGTCTCACACATACCTATCCATGTGCTAGCTCAAGCACCCATCCACCCACATCACCAACTTCCCCACTTTCCACGTGCGCACCTCAATGTATGTGATCACTCATAGGGATACCAAGGGTCAATCCAAGACACTTCTCATTTTCAAAACAGATCATTCAGCATAAAGCACACATTTCCAACCAATTTGAAAAAAAGTAACTTATCACCAAAGCAATACATTTCCAATTTCCAAAACATTTTCCAATTCACATTCCAAAAAGTGTTACTGAGATCCTAAAACAACTTCCAAAACACCTCCCATTTTGCATTTTGAAACCACATGTTTGTTAAAAGAAAACAATTTCCATTTCAAAACCACATTTCCACTCTAACACCTCATTCCCATTTGAAACCACCTTCAAAAAAATCCATTTTCATTTTTCAGATCTACTCACACCAACCAAAATGAAGGTCAAACATAACTCACATCAAAACATCCAAAAATAAGGGACTAGTGGTTGTACCAACCCAGTAACATGGCTTAGCAGGCCATGCTCCAAGCGAGCATCAACCACAGGAAGCATCTTGAACCGTGCAATCGGGCTGTACATGGGTCGCTACTCCATGCAAGTCCGCCGCGTAACACTGACTCACTTCCTTGGTCATCCCTCACCCACACCTACCAATCCAAAGAAGAAAAATTCAAATCCCGAACTACCCCTGGCAACTCGAGTCTCGGGACGGGTAAGGTTTCATGACGTCCTTCCCGCACCTACCTCTCGAGTCCCAACACACCTAATCACCAAGCTACTTGACACCCCAAATAACAAGGGCACCTCTGATACCATTTTGTCACGAACCAGGCCGGATCGTCATCCGACTCGGCAACCGACCCGGTCCGCGACATGGCCCGAAGGGCGTTCCCGATCCCCACGGGCTGGCAACAAGTGCCGGGCATCAAAACAAACCAGTTGGGAACGGTTTGGCCCATGAAAAAGATAAGCAAACATAAACTGAACAAGCATATAAATAAAGGAAAACAAACTAAACGACGTGGCAGCAGAAAAAGGAATAAATAAAGAAACACGACATACCTCAGGTGACCCCGTGGATCACCACGGTACGAAAACCACTCACTTCCAAAAGCGATCCAAGACTGAAACCTGCAACTGAAAAGTAAAGTATGCGTGAGCACCGAGATGCTCAGTAGGAAAGCCAAGAAAAACCACGCCCAATGCCCTTACCTTTTAAAAAAATCCAATCATGCTAGTTTGAAAATAAGACATAATAAAATATTGTTTTCTCTTCTTTTCAAATTCAAGTCACGAGTTTGCATTTTCAAATAAAGCATTTCACTCTTACTATATTTTCAAAATAGGTTCCAAGGGTGCATTAACATTTCAAAATGAAAAGAAACCAGTATGGAATAAAATGTGATTTTTATGAATCAAGTCACCAGGTATGAAACAACTGGAAAGAAGGTTACATCACAAGCAGCATGTCACAAAAGAGCACTATGGGTAATCCCTATAGGTAGCTAGAGTATGTGGGAACCTAGAGACCTCGTACCTCGGTGAAACGTGGCTTAGAAGGCCACGACCCTCAGAAAACGTGGCTTAGAAGGCCACGACCCTCAGAAATTCATGTGTTTAGTTAGTGTTGTTGTTGCGTCAATCCTGCTAGACAAACCGGGACGAACCCCTGCCGTTTCATCTAGTGTACTAGTCCTGGTCACCCACCTAGATACCCAAGGTTTCTCATGTGCTCTATTTCAAAGGGTGGTGAGGTTTTATCAAAAACATACAAAGGACATAACATTTTCTGATCCAAAGTCCATTTCACCTCTCACCACTGTTCTCCCTCCTTAAGCGTATCCCCGTTTTTATGTTACATAACATCGCATAAGCCTTTTTATTCGGCACATATCACAAATCACACACTTAACACACACATCATGTTTCTACAACAACGGGGCATGCATTAAGAAGGGTTTTGTTTCACTTTCGCAACCCATTCTCAAAGTGCCAAGCGGGCTTAATTAATCAAAATAAACATTTTTCATTTTGAACACATAATCACTCAACACTTAAGTTTCCAAAACCATTTGAAAGTTCAATTAAACAACCAAGGTGATACATATTTAAAAGCAAGCTAGAAAACATGTTTAAATCTAAAAGAAAAACATTGGAAATACTTATTACACGCTAAAATCATTGAGGAAACCACTTTTAAAGAACCATGACCATTTATGTATATACATATATATATATATATAGCTTGTGCATCTCATATAAAAGCAGAAGACGCATTAAAAAAAACACCAAGCAAAAATGGAAATTTTAATTAAAGACTAGGGCATAGGGGACCTACCTCAAACTTGTCGCTATGTGTCGATGGCCACTCAAACCGACACTTGGCGCGCACACGCACATGCATTTACACACATATATATATACACCCCTAGCTGCATTGCACATATTCCCTGCGCCATGAGGGAATATGTACAAAGAGGGCACATATATATATATATGTCTTACCCTATGCATGCACATGTAGGATGTCTCGACATGCGCGGCCCAAAACCAACAAAGCAAGGCGCAACGCACTACACCTATAATTTAATAAAACCATTAAACGCTTAAACAATCCCAAAAGTGTTTCAAATTAACACATCAAGGGTTTGCACCAACGACGCACCGCTTACATAACTCACAAAAATCATTGAAAATATTAAAAGAAGAGCACAAAAACAATCTAACCATTTTCAGAGGCCATTTCAAACCGTCACATAAACCGGAGTCAATTTCCAAAACATGCATTCCATTGTTTAAACCATTTACGATTTACATTAGAAATACACAACAACCCGAACATACCAATTTATGCATTTCCCTTTTAAAACCTACACCCAAGTCCATTTTCACCATAAGTGCCATTGAAAAAGTGATTCATATTGTTTGAAAAACTATGTAGGCCATTTGCACAATTTATAAAACACCTGCAAGAGGCATAACATGGTTTTACACCAAAAATTATACGCAAATTCAATTTAAGAAACTCATTCCGACCCCACGCATATATAATTCTTTCCAAAAACAATTTTCGCATCACTTGCACGATAAAATAAGTCGATTTCATAATTTATAAAATATTTCCATGGTGCACACCAAGGATTTACACATGGACCATACCCAAATCTCCACATATAAGACACTTTATAAAAAAAAACCCTTGTTTGATTTTTTTTTATCAAATACCAACTTCGCACATCGAGCAAAAGTAAATGAAGATATCAAATTAATTAAACAATGTAAACACAATAAGAAAAATTATTTGCATGTGAAACCACCCAATTCCAAGTGAGAAAACTATTTTTAAAACCAAAATCATAGTGAACCTTTACTAAAACCAAATCCGCACCAAGTAAACATATAAATGAGTATTCCAAATTAACTACACAAGAGAATAAATTCGTCAAACAACACTTATACGCGGGAACACCTACTTTCGGTGTCGAAACTTCCGAATTCCGATGCGAAAATTCAATTCCGCCACATTCGCACCAAGATGAAACGAGGATGAACCCTAAATCTGGAAATCGACACACAAAAAAAAATAACATTGAAATCAAACTCCAATTGAAAATGGACTAAACCCTAGCTAATAGAAAAATGGGGAGATACCGAAGGGAAGGGAAGGGTTTGGCCGGAAGGGGTCCGTTCGCCGGAGGGAGAGGGGAAGGAGGCTCCAGCTGAAGGGCCTGCTGGAAGGGGTGTGCGGGTTCGAGAGAGAGGGAGGCGGTGGTTGCAAGAGGCGGCTCGGCTGGCCGGAGGTGCGGCGTGGCCGGAGCGGGAGGAGGCGAGGCGAGAGGGCTCGCCGGCGAGGCAGTGGCATCGCGGGCCGTGAGAAGAGGAGGCCGGACGAAGGTCCGAGCGGCAAGGGGGGAGGTTGGCATCGCGTCGTGAAGGGGAAACGCAGGGGTGCGGGCGTAGGGTTAGGGAAGGGGGGAGAGGGGTAGCGCGATAGGAGGGGGGAGGCGCGAGCGAGAGAGGGTGAGGGAGGAAAGAAAAAAAAAGAAAGAGAAAAAAATAATAATAAATAAAAGAAAATGAAATGAAATAAAATAAATAAATGAAATGAAATGAAAATAAATAAATAAAATGAATAAAATGAAATAAAATAAGTAAATGAAATCTGAAAGAATAAACAAATTCTGAATTAATAATAACAAAATAATATTATATAATTCATTAATGTTAGACACCACACATGGTCACGTATGCGGTCGCACGCCTAGTTGCGCAGCCAAGTAAAAGTAAATTTAATAAAATAGAAGTGTCCCTCATTAAGAATGGGAACCGACCAGAGTCGCAGGCAAGGTCGCGCACCCCAAAAATGAAACAAAAAAAATTGTCTAAACGTGATTGGGCGCTATAGACGGTCGCGCGTACGGGCACACACCCATATAAGATCCCAAAACCATTTTAAAATAGGACAGATTCAAACCGCAACTCAAAATAAAGACCCAAAATAATTAAAATTAAATAAAGCATCGGGTTGGGGTGTGACATGAGAGGTGTGGGATGAAGAGGGGATTGAGGGTGATATTTATAGTGGAGGAGGGGAGGTATTTTAGATTATTTTAATTATTATTATAATATTTTTATCAAGACTATGAATAATCTCAAATCAAGTGGCCTTAATTAGTGAAAATATCAAGTGAGTTCGAGGCAAGTGGCCTTTCATCACTTATGATGTCATAAATAGTGCATATTTACCGATAAATTGATTATACAGTATTTTATAGTATTTCACTATTCACTGAAAATTCAAGAGTTTCAGAAAAATACCAAAAATTTACCCCAACCATTTTTCGATGTGTAGAATTCAAAAATGAACTCCATTTTTCAAAATTAATTTTCTAAATATTATTAATTTAATTTTTAAATAAGGTCACAGTTAATTCGAAAAATAACAATATTTAAGTGCAACTAGTTTCATGTGACATTGGAAAATTAATTATTATCCCATTATCCTATTGCCATGGAAAAATAAAATAATAATATTATTTACTATTCATGAGGTCATATTACTATTCATATTACTATTCATATTACTATTCATAAGGGCATGTTACTATTCACCAAAAAATAAGTTTGTTTCATCAGACTCTAAATAACATACTGAACCCAATTGTAGATGACAGTTTCTTGAAATTCAAATCATAGAAGAAATAAAATTATGTTTTAAGGATACTTATAAATATATACCTTAAACAAAATTTCAAGTATTTTCAATTTATTTTTAGAAAACCTTGGGATGTTACATTTTAATTAAGATCCCATTATCCTATTGCCATGGGAAAATAAAATAATAATATTATTTACTATTCATGAGGTCATATTACTATTCATATTACTATTCATAAGGGCATGTTACTATTCACCAAAAAAAACAAGTTTGTTCCATCAGACTCTAAATAACATACTGAACACAATTGTAGATGACAGTTTCTTGAAATTCAAAACATTGAAGAAATAAAATTATGTTTAAAGGATACTTATAAATATATACCTTAAACAAAATTTCAAGCATTTTCAATTTATTTTTAGAAAACCTTGGGATGTTACATTATCCCCACCTTCTTGAAATTGCGTCCTCCCAATTTTATTTACTTATTAAACAACTGAGGGTATTTTTCCCTCATAGCATTTTCAGACTTCCATGTTGCTTCTTCAACCATGTGGTTTCTCCACAAAACCTTTACCTGGTGGATTACCTTATTCCGCAATAACTGTTCTCTTCGATCAAGAATCTGAACCGGTTTTTCTTCATAAGAATGGTTCTCTGCTAGCTGAACTTCTTCCAGCCTCAAGACATGTGATGAATCTGGAACATACTTTCTCAACATCGAAACATGAAAAACATTGTGTACCTGAAACAAGCTCGGAGGCAAAGCTACGCGGTACGCAATTGTTCCAACATTATCCAAGATTTCAAAAGGACCGATGAACCGTGGACTTAGTTTCCCTTTCTTACCGAAACGCATCACACTTTTCCAAGGAGATATTTTAAGGAAAACATGGTCACCTACCTTGAAAGATAAGTCTTTCCTTCTATTATCTGCATAACTTTTCTGCCTGCTCTGAGCTGTCCTCATGTGTGGCTGGATCATCCTCACTTTCTCAGCCACTTCTTCTACTAATTCTGGCCCCATCAACTTCCTTTCACCGACTTCATCCCAAAACGCAGGAGTCCGACACCGCTTTCCATACAAGGCCTCAAAAGGTGCCATCTGAATACTGGAATGGAAACTGTTATTCCATCCTTATTTACAATGTGCCTAAGAAAATAAATCCGTTGCAACCAAAAATCACACTTGCTGAATTTTCCATACAGTTTCTTTTCTTTTAAAGTTTGTAAAACAACCCTTAGATGTTTTTCATGCTCCTCTTCAGCATCCATGTTCCTTCTGCGGACAACCATTCTAAACAAAAAATTCTTAGATGAAGCAAGATGGTAATCTTTAAATGCTATATCAAATTAAATATAGGGTGAGAATTATTTATGGTATTCTATTAGCATCACCTTAACCCCTAAAGTTATCTAAACCTCCCTCTGATACCAACTATAATGACCCACACTTATTTCATACATAATCTTGAATTTATTCAAGAAAAAACTTTATTTTACATTGAGGATCTATTCATGTTTAGATATTTAGAGAATTAAGACAAAACATTCATAACATTACACATTGTTACATAGTGGATACCGTAAAATCAGTTTCCATATTCCTCAGAATATAAAACATTAAAACACAAAACAAGACTCCTTGACATTTCATCAACATTTAACATGTCTTCCTTCCTTTTTTTACTCATCCATTAACCTGTGAAAAATCATTTAAAAACTTGGGATGAGCACAAAATCTCAGTAAGGTATGAAAAAGAAGGAAAAATCACATTAGTCCGTGAATACGCATGACGTATGAAAACTTTTCAAAAGACTGCTTTCCACCCATAAAATCTTACTTTGTGTAACATGAGATTTAAACAAGATAAACACAAACATAATTATAATCATAGAGGTATATTGGGGAATTACTTAAATAATCTTGTAACCATCTTGGCTACCTTAAAATTTGTAACCCTCACGACTACCTTACTTTGTGTAACCATCACCGTTACACTTGGAGTAACCATACGGCCGACCTCCAACTTACTCATACCCAATGCATTGGAGGGAAATATAGGTCCCACCCTTCATCGTAAACAATGCCCAATAACCAAAACATAATCATACAGCATAAACAATAGCATAAAAACATTGCCTTTGAATCTTATAAAACAAAATTTTAAAAGAGGATTTTAGAAGAAAAGTCCCTTATAAACATCATATACTTGAAGTGAGGCTTAATATAGTGGATGCAATATGTATATACTCTATAAATACACATAATGAAACATAATATAAACAAAAACCATCACACAAACAATTTAAATAGCACATAAATTATAAATTAGAATGTTAACCCAAAGAATGGAGATCGGGATAAGAATTCCCTTACCTTGGGCTTGTATTACTTCAAAATTGTTTAAACCTCCTGTATAATGGTTAAAAGAGTGTTATTAGTACTTTAAAGATACATGTTCATGTTTATAACATCTTATATGGTCATTGCATAACCTCATTTCACCCCTTAATTGTTAGTATTTTGTTCCTTGCATTATTTTGGGTGAGTTCTTTTGTGATTTTCACAATCGGTTCATGATGAATCGTTCTTGTTGATTGGAAGTGAAACTCCAGAATTGGAATGGAGTAGTATTTACATATTTACAGTACCATAAATGATACCATTTATCACTTTTATGCTTTATATGATGATGATTTATAGGTTAAAACATTAATTATGTTTGTTTAGATAATTTAAGTGGTTCTTTGATAATTACAACCTCATTTAGTCTTATAAATTTGAACCATGGGTACAAAAGAATTGCAGAACCATATATGAGTCATAAAACATATATTATAACCTGGTTCAACCATATAAATGGTTTCATGAACAGACATGAAATAATTAATGGAAATTGAAAATACATCGTCCACGATATCGGTAATTCGACACAAATGGACAATGTTTTTTTGATTCTTTAAATAAGTGAGAGAGGAGAGGAATAATGATTTGTAATTTTCCATAAACATGACAACATCCAGAATATACATGATTCTGGAGATTTCATGCCTCTTGGATAAGAGGGGGTGAAGAAAGAAGAGAAACGAATCATGAAATGAAGAAAACATGAGAAATTTCTTACAAAAATTCGGCAGCCTAACGATGCCTCTTAAAATTTCATAAAAACAAGATTGATGAGAGGAATGGAATATCTCATCATCATACAAAATTTGGACAGTAAGGGGAAATATTTAATGAAATATTCCAACAAAAGACAAAGGGAAAGGAAGAGAATAACATAAAATGGAAGGAAAAAATGAAAATGAAAGAGGATGTTTACCTCTTGATCTCTTCTCCTTGAGATCCTTCTTAAGGGCTTTGATTTTGGTCTTTTGGTTAGACCAGAAGCTCTAGGACGTGGGGAAGAAGATTGGGGAGGGAATCTGGTTCAACCATATAAATGGTTTCATGACCAACTGTACCGACCCCGATTCCCGGGAGCCTTATGAGACATAATGAAAACACATTACAAAACATTTATTTTACAATCATTCTATCATGTCTCACATTACAGAAGATCGTGAGGCTCAGGGTTCTGGGAAACCAGCTGCTCTGAACATTCTTAAGCACTGACTCACCTGAAAATTATAAAATGAAACGTAGGGTGAGCGAAAATTCCCAGTAAGGGGTTTTTAAAAACATTTAAAAACAATTTTACTTTAAAGGCAGACATTTTAGAAAATGATAAAACATGATATCAAACATGACATAGAATTTTCTTTAGAACCAGCAAATTCTACATTCTAAAAAAACATTTGCACTGCAAAGGAGTAAGTACTTTAGATAAACATTAAGGACAGACATAAATCAGTGGCGTAAGCATGTGCATAATTTCACAACCAAATTGCAGCAGTTCTAAAAGTCTGTAAGAAGAGAATTCATTCATAACATTAGACAATGGCACGTAAAGTTCTTATGATATTAAACACATGTTTTTCAGTTCTTCTCACATGTTTTCTTTCTCATAGTCAAAGGGAATTTACCCACTTAGGGATGTCCTGTTAGTTGAACTATCCCCTGGTTCACCATTAATCTTCATATGTGGAGGGAAAGTATAATGCCGGAATTTGTCAAGACCTTGCGTCAAGACCGTAAAAACATAACTTAATACGGGTCAAGGCTAACCTCCAATCCCGTTTCCATAGCAGCACAAGCCGAGGCTAACCGCCAAGACTGTAGCACATAACGTCTCATGAGACTCATCCTTTACCCAATGCATTGGAGCGCTGTATAATTCCAGGCGCACCCGTCCATAACATGTAAGTCCAATAATTCCCTCTCATATTTAGACATGGTCATACGTTCATTAGGTTTCATTCATATATTCATAGTCAAAACCTCTCATACATATTCACCACTTGAAGCAGATCATGTCATGAGCATAAATAAAGAACCAGAACTGGAAACAGCAAGCTTATTGAACATGAAATAATAACTTAAACACTCAATATAATGGTTTGTCCGGTAAAATTACATTATTACTATGAGCCACTTCCAGGCTTAAGGATATCATTAAAACATCTCCTTTTTGGAACCATAATATGCTAGAAATTAAAATCATTAAACAAGGCAAGAGTCATTTATTGTAATTATTCGGAGTTCTAGAAATGGATTAAAATAATCACCAAATGATGTTACTGTCTTTTGCTAAAAAAAACTGACAATCATTCCACAATTATGTACATATGTAATTGCACGAAGCTGTGTATTATGTATATGTGTCTCAGTGGTTTAGTTAATTAAATAAAACTCAATTGATTAATTACATGATTCACAAGGACTTAAATGTTCTAGAAAAAAGGGTAGTTAGGGTTTTATAAATGCATAAGGGGGTCAATATAACATATAAAATGGGATTCTGCAGTATGCACATTTTGGGCATCCATAAATCCTGTTTTAAATTTGTGTATTCAAAAACAGTTTTGATCTGGAAAACGAGGCATGAGGAACCAGGGGTATAAACATTGATTTTATACACATATGTATATACATAACACGAATATACATATATCTATATGACGACCGATGTTTAAAACCAAAACTTTAGAAACTGAGTTTGACCCTTACATGTATTTCATACATTAAGAGTATCATCAACTGTAAATCATAGAACAAAAACGAATTGGTTTGCTTCACACATACATATATAAGTATACATATATATATATATTCAAAAATTTATATACACTCATAGTGTAAATATATATATAAACCAAATTGTAAAAACACGTCCTAAATCTGGTCTTCTGCATTTTTGTTTCAAAACATAAGTGAGGTAGAGGGGTTGTCTCTATCATTCGGGTATGCATACACCAGGTGAGTATATGAATATGTGTATATATACATATAAACTTGTATATATATATATATAACCCGGTGTTTACAAAACTTAAAAAAAAGGGCAACACGACCCTTACCTAAACTCGACGAGGAGGAGGAGAATGGAGTAGCAAGGCTAGTGGCACCAGCCGTATACACATCGGATGTATACATATATACCCAACACATATACATATGTACATAAAAGAAACCGTAACTCAAATATGATCCAAAACAAAACTTCAAAATATCACCCTTACCAGTACGGAGAGGAGGAGAGGAAGACAACGAAGCCAGTGGAATTAGGAGCATAGCCACAGGATGTATATATATACATAATACATATATATATACACATATGAGTATATATATATATATATATACAAAACTAAAACATGAACCATAACAAAACCTCAAAACTTCACCCTTACCTAAACTCGACGAGGAGGAGGAAAACGCGAAAAACAACATACGGGCGGGATTAAACCGGGTGATCGGACGGCTGGGGATGAGGCGGCATTAAAAAGAAACGACGACCAAGATCAGAGGAGGAGTGGATCAAACGGCTGGAATTCCACCGTGGTTTAAAACACAGTTTTTCTATAGGTTTTTCTTAAAAAAAAATAAAATCTCTTTATTAATAATATTATTCTTAATTTAATCCAACATTATTAAACTAAATTATTAAATTAACATTCATTATTTTAATAAAAGTCATTTGTCAATTGATTTAATCAAAACATTTTATTATATGTATATACATATATATATATATATATATATATTTAAAACATCACTAATTAATATTATATTGTCATTATTATTAATCCTTAATTATTAACTACATAATATTTCATTATGAAAATCAAATATTAAGAACATTGAGTAATAAAAACATAACACAAGTATATATATTTTAATTTCCTTTGCTAGTTAACTACCCTAATTTTCATAATTAATTGATATCATCTAATGAAACTATATTTTATCACACATAAAAGTGTGTTGATAAATATATTATCACCGCAAAACACACAAGTGAAAGAAACCATTTTTTGACATAGTTTCCCAAATAGTTAATAAAGGTTAAATTATACGAGAAATAATGTATCTAATTTGATGCAATATAAATATATAACTCATAAAAGAAATCCATCAGGTTTGATATAACTAGAAAAAAAACAGAAGTTTAATTGTTCAAATCAAAATGTATAGTGGAAGAAGACAATAATATTAATTTTCTCCATTTAAAACATAAAATAAAATTCTTATTTTGGAAAACAAATGATAATTAACGTTGAGGTCATTTTAAAATATTAAAGCAAAACTACACATTTATCATTCGGATCATTTTATTTCCAACGGTCAAAATGATCATTGGTTTCTTTGGGAAACCAACGGTCGGATTTGTGGCCGTTTGAGGTCCAACGGTCATATGGGTTCTTATAAACGGGTTTGGTCTCGGTGTCCCTTACTCCAAGTGACCGAAGAAGAATGGAAGATGGTTCGTGTGATCCCCTTGGTGCCGAGCACGGTCGCGGTGGTGTCATCCATACTTATGTTCCTTATGATGGATGCTCGAAATCCCTATCGCATTCTCAGGCTCCTAGTAGTTCTAAGCAGTCTTCCCATCGTCGTAATCGGATTCTTGGTTGGAATCTTTGGTTAGTGATGTTTTGATTGTGGGAAGTTGTAATCGTCAAGGTGTTTCTTAATAAAGGAGTTTTAACCATTATACGGGAGGTTTAAACAATTTTGAAGTAAGACATGCCCAAGGTAAGGGAATTCTTAACCCGATTTCCATTCTTTGGGTTAACCTTCTACTTTTTAATTTGTGGGCTATTTAAATTGTTTGTGTGATGGGTTCTGTTTATATTATGTTTAATTATGTGTATTTACAGAGTATATACATATTCCATCCACTCAATTAAGTCTCACTTCAAGTATATGATGTTTATAAGGGACTTTTCTTCTAAAATACTCTTTTAAAATTAAGACAAAACATTCATAACATTACACATTGTTACATAGTGGATACCGTAAAATCAGTTTCCATTTTCCTCGGAATATAAAACATTAAAACACAAAACAAGACTCCTTGACATTTCTTCAACATTTAACATGTCTTCCTTCCTTTTTTTACTCATCCATTAACTTGTGAAAAATCATTTAAAAACTTGGGATGAGCACAAAAGCTCAATAAGGTATGAAAAAGAAGGAAAAATCACATTAGTCCGTGAATACGCATGACGTATTAAAACTTTTCAAAAGACATGCTTTCCACCCATAAAATCTTACTTTGTGTAACATGAGATTTAAACAAGATCAACACAAACATAATTATAATCATAGAGGTATATTGGGGCATTACTTACATAATCTTGTAACCATCTTGGCTACCTTAAAATTTGTAACCCTCACAGCTACCTTACTTTGTGTAACCATCACTGTTACACTTAGAGTAACCATACGGCCGACCTCCAACTTACTCATACCCAATGCATTGGAAGGAAATATAGGTCCCACCCTTCATCATAAACAATTCCCAATAACAAAAACATAATCATACAACATAACCAATAGCATAAAAACATTGCCTTTGAATCTTATAAAACAGAATTTTAAAAATGGATTTTAGAAGAAAAGTCCCTTATAAACATCATATACTTGAAGTGAGACTTAATTGAGTGGATGGAATATGTATATACTCTGTAAATACACATAATTAAACATAATATAAACAGAACCCATCACACAAACAATTTAAATAGCACATAAATTATAAAGTAGAAGGTTAACCCAAAGAATGGAAATCGGGTTAAGCATCCCAAGGTTTTCTAAAAATAAATTGAAAATGCTTGAAATTTTGTTTAAGGTATATATTTATAAGTATCCTTTAAACATAATTTTATTTCTTCTATGTTTTAAATTTCAAGAAACTATCATCTACAATTGTGTTCAGTATGTTATTTAGAGTCTGATGGAACAAACTTGTTTTTTTGGTGAATAGTAACATGCCCTTATGAATAGTAATATGAATAGTAATATGACCTCATGAATAGTAAATAATAATATTATTTTATTTTCCCATGGCAATAGGATAATGGGATCTTAATTAATTTTCCAATGTCACATAAAACTAATTGCACTTCAATATTGTTATTTTTCGAATTAACTGTGACCTTATTTAAAAATTAAATTAATAATATTTAGAAAATTATTTTTGAAAAATGGAGTTCATTTTTGAATTCTACACATCGAAAAATGGTTGGGGTAAATTTTTGGTATTTTTCTGAAACTCTTGAATTTTCGGTGAATAGTGAAATACGGTAAAATACCGTATAATCAATTTATCAGTAAAAATGCACTATTTATGACATCATAAGTGATGCAAGGCCACTTGCTTCGAAATCACATGATATTATCACTATTTAGGGCCACTTGATTTGAGATTATTCATAGTCTTGATAAAAATATTATAATAATAATTAAAATAATCTAAAATACCTCCCCTCCTCCACTATAAATACCACCCTCACTGCCATCTTCCTCTCACACCTCTCAAGCCTTGAGCATTGTCTAATTTCTGCCAAATTCCCTCCCCAATCTTCTTCCCCACGTCCTAGAGCTTCTGGTCTCACCAAAAGACCAAAATCAAAGCCCTTAAGAAGGATCTCAAGGAGAAGAGATCAAGAGGTAAACATCCTCTTTCATTTCCATTCTTTCCTTCCATTTTATGTTATTCTCTTCCTTTCCCTTTGTCTTTTGTTGGGATATTTCATTTAATATTTCCCCTTACTGTCAAAATTTTGTATGAATGATGATATATTCCATTCCTCTCATCAATCATATTTTTATGAAATTTTAAGAGACGTCGTTAGGCTGCCGAATTTTTGTAAGAAATTTCTCATGCTTTCTTCATTTCAAGATTCCCTTCTCTTCGTTATTCACCCCCTCTTATCCAAGAGGCATGAAATCTACAGAATCAGGTATATTCTGGATGTTTTCATGTTTAAGGAAAATTACAAATCATTATTCCTCTCCTCTCTCACTTATTTAAAGAATAAAAAAACATTGTCCATTTGTGTCGAATTACCGATATCGTGGACAATGTATTTTCAATCTCCATTAATTCTTTCAAGTCTATTCATGAATCCATTTATATGGTCGAACCAGGTTATAATATATTTTTTACAACTCATATATGGTTCTTCAATTCTTTTGTACCCATGGTTCAAATTTATAAGACTAAATGAGGTTGTAATTATCAATGAACCACTTAAATTATCTAAACAAACACAATTAATGTTTTAACTTATAAATCATCATCATATAAAAAATCAAAGTGATAAATGGTATAATTTATGGTACTGGAAATATGTAAATACTACTCCATTCCAATTCTGGAGTTTCACTTCCGATCAACAAGAACGATTCATCATGAACCGATTGTGAAAATCACAAAAGAACTCACCCAAAATAATGCAAGGAACAAAATACTAACAAAAAAGGGGTGAAATGAGGTTATGAAATGACCATATAAGATGTTATAAACATGAACATGTTTCTGTAAAATACTAATAACACTCTTTTAACCATTATACAAGAGGTTTAAACAATTTTGAAGTAAGACAAGCCCAAGGTAAGGGAATTCTTAACCCGATTTCCATTCTTTGGGTTAACCTTCTACTTTTTAATTTATGTGCTATTTAAATTGTTTGTGTGATGGGTTATGTTTATATTATGTTTAATTATGTGTATTTACAGAGTATATACATATTCCATCCACTCAATTAAGTCTCACTTCAAGTATATGATGTTTATAAGGGACTTTTCTTCTAAAATCCTCTTTTAAAATTCTGTTTTATAAGATTCAAAGGCAATGTTTTTATGCTATTGTTTATGTTGTATGATTATGTTTTTGTTATTGGTAATTGTTTATGATGAAGGGTGGGACTAATATTTACCTCCAATGCATTGGGTATGAGTAAGTTGGAGGTCGGCCGTATGGTTACTCCAAGTGTAACTGTGATGGTTACACAAAGTAAGGTAGCCGTGAGGGTTACAAATTCTATGGTAGCCAAGATGGTTACAAGATTATGTAAGTAATTCCCCAATATACCTCTATGATTATAATTATGTTTGTGTTGATCTTGTTTAAATATCATGTTACACAAAGTAAGATTTTATGGATGGAAAGCATGTCTTTTGAAAAGTTTTCATACGTCATGCGTATTCACGGACTAATGTGATTTTTCCTTCTTTTTCATACCTTACTGAGCTTTTGGGATCATGCCAAGTTTTTAAATGATTTTTCACAGGTTAATGATGAGTAATACAAGGAAGGAAGACATGTTAAATGTTGAAGAAATGTCAAGGAGTCTTGTTTTGTGTTTTAATGTTTTATATTCTGAGGAAAATGGATACTGATTTTACGGTATCCACTATGTAACAATGTGTAATGTTATGAATGTTTTGTCTTAATTCTCTAAAGCTCTAAACTTGAAAAGATCCTCAATGTAAAATGAAGTTCTTTCTTGAATAAATTCAAGATTATGTATATAATATGTGCGGGTCCTTATAGTTTATAATCTTGAATATATTCAAGAAAACACATCAGTTTACATTGAGGATCTTTTCAAGTTTAGAGATTTAGGGAATTAAGACAAAACATTCATAACATTACACATTGTTACATAGTGGATACCATAAAATCAGTTTCCATTTTCCTCAGAATATAAAACATTAAAACATAAAACAAGACTCCTTGACAATTCTTCAACATTTAACATGTCTTCCTTCCTTGTATTACTCATCCATTAACCTATGAAAAATCATTTAAAAACTTGGGATGAGCACAAAAGCACAGTAAGGTATGAAAAAGAAGGAAAAATCACATTAGTCCATGAATACGCATGACGTATGAAAACATTTTCAAAAGACATGCTTTCCACCCATAAAATCTTACTTAGCGTAACATGAGATTTACAAAAGATCCACACAAACATAATTATAATCATTGTAACATCCCAAGGTTTTCTAAAAATAAATTGAAAATGCTTGAAATTTTGTTTAAAGTATATATTTATAAGTATCCTTTAAACATAATTTTATTTCTTCTATGTTTTGAATTTCAAGAAACTGTCATCTACAATTGTGTTCAGTATGTTATTTCGAGTCTGATGGAACAAACTTGTTTTTTTGGTGAATAGTAACATGCCCTTATGAATAGTAATATGAATAGTAATATGACCTCATGAATAGTAAATAATATTATTATTTTATTTTCCCATGGCAATAGGATAATGGGATCTTAATTAATTTTCCAATGTCACATAAAACTAATTGCACTTCAATTTTGTTATTTTTCGAATTAACTGTGACCTTATTTTAAAATTAAATTAATAATATTTAGAAAATTATTTTTGAAAAATGGAGTTCATTTTTGAATTCTACACGTCGAAAAATGGTTGGGGTAAATTTTTGGTATTTTTCTGAAACTCTTGAATTTTCGGTGAATAGTGAAATACGGTAAAATACCGTATAATCAATTTATCAGTAAAAATGCACTATTTATGACATCATAAGTGATGCAAGGCCACTTGCTTCGAAATCACATGATATTTTCACTAATTAAGGCCACTTGATTTGAGATTATTCATAGTCTTGATAAAAATATTATAATAATAATTAAAATAATCTAAAATACCTCCCCTCCTCCACTATAAATACCACCCTCACTCCCCTCTTCCTCCCACACCTCTCAAGCCTTGAGCATTGTCTAATTTCTGCCAAATTCCCTCCTAAATCTTCTTCCCCACGTCCTAGAGCTGCTGGTCTCACCAAAAGACCAAAATCAAAGCCCTTAAGAAGGATCTCAAGGAGAAGAGATCAAGAGGTAAACATCCTCTTTCTTTTTCATTCTTTCCATCCATTTTATGTTATTCTCTTCCTTTCCCTTTGTCTTTTGTTGGGATATTTCATTTAATATTTCCCTTACTGTCCAAATTTTGTATGATTGATGAGATATTCCATTCCTCTCATCAATCTTGTTTTTATGAAATTTTTAGAGGCGCCGTTAGGCTGCCGAATTTTTTGTAAGAAATTTCTCATGTTTTCTTTATTTCATGATTCCTTCCACTTCTTTCTTCACCCCCTCTTATCCAAGAGGCATGAAATCTCCAGAATCATGTATATTCTGGATGTTTTCATGTTTATGGAAAATTACAAATCATTATTCCTCTCCTCTTTCACTTATTTTAAAGAATCAAAAAAACATTGTCCATTTGTGTCGAATTACCGATATCGTGGACGATGTATTTTCAATTTCCATTAATTATTTCAAGTCTGGTCATGAAACCATTTATATGGTTGAACCAGGTTATAATATATGTTTTATGAATCATATAAGGTTCTGTAATTCTTTTGTACTCATGATTCAAACTTATAAGACTAAATGAAATTGTAATTATCAAAGAACCACTTAAATTATCTAAACGAACATAATTAATGTTTTAACTTATAAATCATCATCATATAAAGAACCAAAGTGATGAATGGTATAATTTATGGTACTGGAATTATGTAAATAATACTCCATTCCAATTCTGGAGTTTCACTTCCAATCAACAAGAACGATTCTTCATGAACCGATTGTGAAAATCACAAAAGAACTCACCCGAAATAATGCAAGGAACAAAATACTAACAAATAAGGGGTGAAATGAGGTTATGAAATGACCATATAAGATGTTATAAACATGAACACGTTTCTTTAAAATCCTATTAACACTCCTTTAACCATTATACAGGAGGTTCAAACAATTTTGAAGTAGGACAAGCCCAAGGTAAGGGAATTCTTAACCCGATTTCCATTCTTTGGGTTAACCTTCTACTTTTTAATTTATGTGCTATTTAAATTGATTGTGTGATGGGTTCTGTTTATATTATGTTTCATTATGTGTATTTACAGATTATATACATATTCCATCCACTCTATTAAGTCTCACTTCAAGTATATGATGTTTATAAGGGACTTTTCTTCTAAAATCCTCTTTTAAAATTCTGTTTTATAAGATTCAAAGGCAATGTTTTTATGCTATTATTTATGTTGAATGATTATGTTTTGGCTATTGGGCATTGTTTATGATGAAGGGTGGGACCTATATTTCCCCCCAATGCATTGGGTATGAGTAAGTTGGAGGTCGGCCGTATGGTTACTCCAAGTGTAACTGTGATGGTTACACAAAGTAAGGTAGCCGTGAGGGTTACAAATTTTAAGGTAGCCAAGATGGTTACAAGATTATGTAAGTAATGCCCCAATATACCTCTATGATTATAATTATGTTTGTGTGGATCTTGTGTAAATCTCATGTTACACAAAGTAAGATTTTATGGGTGTAAATCGTGAATTTTGAAAATGTTTTCATATGTCTTGTGTATTCATGGACTAATGAGATTTTTCCTTCTGTTTCATACCTTACTGAGCTTTTGTGCTCATCCCAAGTTTTTAAATGATTTTTCACAGGTTAATGGATGAATAATACAAGGAAGGAAGACATGTTAAATGTTGAAGAATTGTCAAGGAGTCTTGTTTTATGTTTTAATGTTTTATATTCTGAGGAAAATGGAAACTGATTTTATGGTATCCACTATGTAACAATGTGTAATGTTGTGAATATTTTGTCTTAATTCTCTAAAGCTCTAAACTTGAAAAGATCCTCAATGTAAAATGAAGTGTTTTCTTGAATAAATTCAAGATTATGTATGAAATAAGTGCGGGTCCTTATAGTTGGTATCAGAGGATGGTTTAGATGACTTTAGGGGTTAAGGTGATGCTAATAGAAAACCATAAATAATTCTCACCCTATGTTTAATTTGTTATAGCATTTAAAGATTACCATGTTGCTTCATCTAAGAGATGTTTGTTTAGAATGGTTGTCCGCAGAAGGAACATGGATGCTGAAGAGGATAGGCACCGACAGAATGACATCCTTCCTGATCAACAGCCCGGAATGGTAGGGATTGGAACCGAGCAGTTTGTGACAGTAATGGCTCAGCTAACACAGGCAATAAATGGTGGTGGCATCCATGCAAGAGGACAAATAGATGTACCCCAACGGAACATGACAGTGGTGGAACATTTTATGAGACAACATCCTCCTGCATTCAGTGGATCTTCTGACCCAGTGGCAGCAGAAGGATGGATTAAGGCCCTTGAAAAGATATTTGATGTTATGGGATGTTCAGACAATCAAAAGGTAAGTCTTGCCATTTATCGTTTTGAAGGGGAAGCTGATCAGTGGTGGTCAATGGTAAGGAATATCAGGGGTAGAGAGGATTTTGATGCCTTAGTATGGGATGAATTTAAAAGTCTTTTTCTTGAAAAATATTTTCCTAAGGTGGTGCGACTTAGAATGGAGAAACAATTCCTTGAACTGAAACAAAAGGAGGAAGATTCAGTGGCTATGTATGAGGCGAACTTCACCCGACTGGCGAGGTATGCTCCGAATCTTATTCTGGATCTCGATAGCAAAATCAACCGCTTTTACTCAGGATTGAAGCCAAGGTATCGAAGGGCGTTGGCCTCCCGTGAATTCAAAAGTTACGAGAAACTTGTCCGATGTGCTGAGAGGGTAGAGATGGAGTTTGCTGACGATCACATGCAATTTGGAAACAAAGAGAAGAAGAGGTCAAATTGGAAAGCATTGGGTAAGAATCAACCAATGAAATCTGATGGTAAGAAAATACAGTTTCCAGTATGTGAAAAGTGTGGCAAGAAGCACCCTGGGGAATGTCTTATCAAAACTGGGAAGTGTTTTAAATGTGGTAAGTTTGGACATATGGCCCGAGATTGCAATGAAAATGATCCAAAGACTAATCCTGATAAGCAAACTGTAAAGTGTTTTAAATGTGGTGAGATGGGTCACTATGCAAATGCCTGTCCAAAGAGGGATCCAAATGATGCAAAGAAGCCAGACTACAAGCAGAAAGGTGTAGGGAGATCCTTTGCGACTACGTCAGCAGATGTTGGGCCATCCAATGAAGTTGTATCAGGTACTTTGTTTGTTCACTCAGATTTTGCTAAAGTTTTGTTTGATACGGGGTCTACACATTCCTTCATCTCTGAGAAATTTTCTAGTAAATTGGAAATATCACCTCAAAAAATGATACCCGAACTTGTTGTTAAAACACCAGGGGGAAATGTTATAGCAAAGAGGAATTATAAGAATATTTCTATTGTGGTATGTGGAAAGACTTTACCTGCAAACCTTGTTGTTTTACCCTTAGTCGAGTTTGAAGTTATTCTGGGGATGGACTGGCTTTCTGGTTATCATGCTAAGATTGACTGTAGAGCTAAAGAAGTTGTTTTTCAGAAAGAGTTTCAGTTTGTATACAAGAATGAACCCATACAATTGATAACATATCAAGAAGCTGAGAAACTACTGAAAGATGGAAATGAAAGTTATCTAGCTCATATTGTTGAAAACAAGGGAACTATTCAAATCAATGATGTGCCAGTGGTAAATGAATACCTTGATGTTTTTCCTGAGGAGTTACCCAGTGTCATACCCAAACGAGAAGTTGAATTCACAATTGACTTAGTTCCTGATGCTAAGCCAATTTCAAAACCCCCATATCGTATGGCTCCAATAGAACTTCTTGAATTGAAAAATCAGTTGCAGGATTTGCTTGTCAAAGGTTTCATTCGTCCCAGTACTTCACCTTGGGGAGCCCCTGTTTTGTTTGTTAAAAAGAAAGATGGTTCCATGAGACTTTGCATTGATTATAGAGCTTTGAATAACATCACTGTTAAAAACAAGTATCCTTTGCCTCATATTGATGACTTGTTTGATCAGCTCCAGGGAGCTCAGTACTTTTCCAAGATTGACTTGAGATCCGGATACCATCAGCTGAAGGTGAAGGAGGATGACATCCCGAAAACAGCCTTTCGTACTAGATATGGGCATTATGAATTTGTTGTTATGCCATTTGGGTTAACTAATGCACCTGCTGTATTCATGAATCTTATGAATAGAGTATTTCATGAGTTCTTGGATAAGTTTGTGGTGGTATTTATTGATGACATTCTGGTTTTTTCTAAAAATAAAGAGGAGCATGAAAAACATCTAAGGGTTGTTTTACAAACTTTAAAAGAAAAGAAACTATATGGAAAATTCAGCAAGTGTGATTTTTGGTTGCAACAGATTTCTTTTCTTGGGCACATTGTAAATAAGGATGGAATAACAGTTGATCCTACCAAAACAAAAGTAGTTGATGAATGGCCAAGACCCACAAATGTTACAGAGATTCGTAGTTTTCTGGGCTTAGCAAGTTATTACCGACGCTTTGTTAAGAACTTTGCACGGTTATCTAGCCCAATAACTAAGTTAACACGGAAAGGGGTTAAATTTGTTTGGACAGAGGAATGTGATGTTTGTTTTCAGGAACTAAAGAAGAGATTGGTGAATGCTCCAGTTTTGGCCTTACCTTCCCGGAATGGTGAGTTTGTCATCTACAGTGATGCTTCTTTGAAGGGACTTGGTTGTGTTTTGATGCAGAATGATCAGGTAATTGCCTATGCCTCGAGACAACTTAAACCTCATGAGCTGAATTATCCCACACATGATTTGGAATTGGCAGCTGTGGTTTTTGCTTTAAAAATATGGAGGCATCATCTATACGGAACCAAATGCCAAATATATACTGACCATAAAAGTCTTAAGTATATATTCACTCAGAAGGAATTAAACATGAGGCAGAGAAGATGGCTAGAACTGATAAAGGATTATGACTGCACGATTAATTACCATCCTGGAAAAGCAAACAAAGTAGCGGATGCCTTAAGTCGGAAAAATCATGCATCATTAACCATGCTACGTTTGGAACGTGATCCCTTGATTAATGATTTGATAAATTTTGGCTTGGAAGTTGTTGGTGCAGGGAATATATCTGTTTTGTTTCAGGTTTCAGTGCAGTCTTCGTTGTCAGACAGAATTATGAAAGCGCAGAGGGAAGACTGTGAGCTACAGAAAAAGGTAGAATTGGTTAAAATGGGTAAGTTTCCAGAATTTAATCTTGATAAAGATTGTGTTTTAAGGTTTGGAAAAAGGTTGTGTGTGCCTTGTGATTCCCAGCTGAAGAAAGAATTGTTGTGTGAAGCTCATAGTTCTCCATTTTCTGTTCATCCTGGAAGTACTAAGATGTACAGAGACCTTCGAGAGTATTACTGGTGGAATGGGATGAAAAGAGATATTTCTGATTTTACAATGAAATGTTTGACATGTCAGCAGGTTAAAGCAGAGCGACAGTTACCGAAGGGGATGCTTCAGCCTTTGCCGGTGCCAGAATGGAAATGGGAGAATATATCCATGGATTTTGTGGTGGGACTACCAAAGACTTCTCGAGGTAACAATGCGATATGGGTTATTGTTGATCGACTAACAAAGTCTGCTCATTTTCTTTCTATTCGAGATACAATGACATTAGATCAGCTTTCTCGATTGTACCTCAAAGAGATTGTCAGGTTACATGGAGTTCCTCTTTCCATTGTGTCTGACCGAGATCCCAGGTTCACTTCTAAATTTTGGAAGGGACTTCAGAAGTCTTTGGGCACGGAGTTGAATTTCAGTACAGCTTTTCATCCTCAATCAGATGGGCAGTCAGAGCGAACGATTCAAACTTTGGAGGATATGCTTCGAGCTTGTTCAATGGACTATCAGGGAAGTTGGGATCAGCATCTTTCATTAGTTGAGTTTTCTTATAATAACAGTTTCCATTCCAGTATTCAGATGGCACCTTTTGAGGCCTTGTATGGAAAGCGGTGTCGGACTCCTGCGTTTTGGGATGAAGTCGGTGAAAGAAAGTTGATGGGGCCAGAATTAGTAGAGGAAGTGGCTGAGAAAGTGAGGATGATCCAGCAACACATGAGGATAGCTCAAAGCAGGCAGAAAAGTTATGCAGATAATAGAAGGAAAGACTTCTCTTTCAAGGTAGGTGACCATGTTTTCCTTAAAATATCTCCTTGGAAAAGTGTGATGCGTTTCGGTAAGAAAGGGAAACTAAGTCCACGGTTCATCGGTCCTTTTGAAATCTTGGATAAAGTTGGAACAGTTGCGTACCGCGTAGCTTTGCCTCCGAGCTTGTTTCAGGTACACAATGTTTTTCATGTTTCGATGTTGAGAAAGTATGTTCCAGATTCATCACATGTCTTGAGGCCGGAAGAAGTTCAGCTAGCAGAGAACCTTTCTTATGAAGAAAAACCGGTTCAGATTCTTGATCGAAGAGAACAGGTATTGCGGAATAAGGTAATCCACCAGGTAAAGGTTTTGTGGAGAAACCACATGGTTGAAGAAGCAACATGGGAGTCTGAAAATGCTATGAGGGAAAAATACCCTCAGTTGTTTAATAAGTAAATAAAATTGCGAGGACGCAATTTCAAGAAGGTGGGGATAATGTAACATCCCAAGGTTTTCTAAAAATAAATTGAAAATGCTTGAAATTTTGTTTAAAGTATATATTTATAAGTATCCTTTAAACATAATTTTATTTCTTCTATGTTTTGAATTTCAAGAAACTGTCATCTACAATTGTGTTCAGTATGTTATTTCGAGTCTGATGGAACAAACTTGTTTTTTTGGTGAATAGTAACATGCCCTTATGAATAGTAATATGAATAGTAATATGACCTCATGAATAGTAAATAATATTATTATTTTATTTTCCCATGGCAATAGGATAATGGGATCTTAATTAATTTTCCAATGTCACATAAAACTAATTGCACTTCAATTTTGTTATTTTTCGAATTAACTGTGACCTTATTTTAAAATTAAATTAATAATATTTAGAAAATTATTTTTGAAAAATGGAGTTCATTTTTGAATTCTACACGTCGAAAAATGGTTGGGGTAAATTTTTGGTATTTTTCTGAAACTCTTGAATTTTCGGTGAATAGTGAAATACGGTAAAATACCGTATAATCAATTTATCAGTAAAAATGCACTATTTATGACATCATAAGTGATGCAAGGCCACTTGCTTCGAAATCACATGATATTTTCACTAATTAAGGCCACTTGATTTGAGATTATTCATAGTCTTGATAAAAATATTATAATAATAATTAAAATAATCTAAAATACCTCCCCTCCTCCACTATAAATACCACCCTCACTCCCCTCTTCCTCCCACACCTCTCAAGCCTTGAGCATTGTCTAATTTCTGCCAAATTCCCTCCTAAATCTTCTTCCCCACGTCCTAGAGCTGCTGGTCTCACCAAAAGACCAAAATCAAAGCCCTTAAGAAGGATCTCAAGGAGAAGAGATCAAGAGGTAAACATCCTCTTTCTTTTTCATTCTTTCCATCCATTTTATGTTATTCTCTTCCTTTCCCTTTGTCTTTTGTTGGGATATTTCATTTAATATTTCCCTTACTGTCCAAATTTTGTATGATTGATGAGATATTCCATTCCTCTCATCAATCTTGTTTTTATGAAATTTTTAGAGGCGCCGTTAGGCTGCCGAATTTTTTGTAAGAAATTTCTCATGTTTTCTTTATTTCATGATTCCTTCCACTTCTTTCTTCACCCCCTCTTATCCAAGAGGCATGAAATCTCCAGAATCATGTATATTCTGGATGTTTTCATGTTTATGGAAAATTACAAATCATTATTCCTCTCCTCTTTCACTTATTTTAAAGAATCAAAAAAACATTGTCCATTTGTGTCGAATTACCGATATCGTGGACGATGTATTTTCAATTTCCATTAATTATTTCAAGTCTGGTCATGAAACCATTTATATGGTTGAACCAGGTTATAATATATGTTTTATGAATCATATAAGGTTCTGTAATTCTTTTGTACTCATGATTCAAACTTATAAGACTAAATGAAATTGTAATTATCAAAGAACCACTTAAATTATCTAAACGAACATAATTAATGTTTTAACTTATAAATCATCATCATATAAAGAACCAAAGTGATGAATGGTATAATTTATGGTACTGGAATTATGTAAATAATACTCCATTCCAATTCTGGAGTTTCACTTCCAATCAACAAGAACGATTCTTCATGAACCGATTGTGAAAATCACAAAAGAACTCACCCGAAATAATGCAAGGAACAAAATACTAACAAATAAGGGGTGAAATGAGGTTATGAAATGACCATATAAGATGTTATAAACATGAACACGTTTCTTTAAAATCCTATTAACACTCCTTTAACCATTATACAGGAGGTTCAAACAATTTTGAAGTAGGACAAGCCCAAGGTAAGGGAATTCTTAACCCGATTTCCATTCTTTGGGTTAACCTTCTACTTTTTAATTTATGTGCTATTTAAATTGATTGTGTGATGGGTTCTGTTTATATTATGTTTCATTATGTGTATTTACAGATTATATACATATTCCATCCACTCTATTAAGTCTCACTTCAAGTATATGATGTTTATAAGGGACTTTTCTTCTAAAATCCTCTTTTAAAATTCTGTTTTATAAGATTCAAAGGCAATGTTTTTATGCTATTATTTATGTTGAATGATTATGTTTTGGCTATTGGGCATTGTTTATGATGAAGGGTGGGACCTATATTTCCCTCCAATGCATTGGGTATGAGTAAGTTGGAGGTCGGCCGTATGGTTACTCCAAGTGTAACTGTGATGGTTACACAAAGTAAGGTAGCCGTGAGGGTTACAAATTTTAAGGTAGCCAAGATGGTTACAAGATTATGTAAGTAATGCCCCAATATACCTCTATGATTATAATTATGTTTGTGTGGATCTTGTGTAAATCTCATGTTACACAAAGTAAGATTTTATGGGTGTAAATCGTGAATTTTGAAAATGTTTTCATATGTCTTGTGTATTCATGGACTAATGAGATTTTTCCTTCTGTTTCATACCTTACTGAGCTTTTGTGCTCATCCCAAGTTTTTAAATGATTTTTCACAGGTTAATGGATGAATAATACAAGGAAGGAAGACATGTTAAATGTTGAAGAATTGTCAAGGAGTCTTGTTTTATGTTTTAATGTTTTATATTCTGAGGAAAATGGAAACTGATTTTATGGTATCCACTATGTAACAATGTGTAATGTTGTGAATATTTTGTCTTAATTCTCTAAAGCTCTAAACTTGAAAAGATCCTCAATGTAAAATGAAGTGTTTTCTTGAATAAATTCAAGATTATGTATGAAATAAGTGCGGGTCCTTATAATCATAGAGGTATATTTGGGCATTACTTACATAATCTCGTAACCATCTTGGCTACCTTAAAATTTGTAACCCTCACGGATACCTTACTTTGTGTAACCATCACAGTTACACTTGGAGTAACCATACGGCCGACCTCCAACTTACTCATACCCAATGCATTGGAGGGAAATATAGGTCCCAACCTTCATCGTAAACAATTCCCAATAACCAAAACATAATCATACAACATAAACAATAGCATAAAAACATTGCCTTTGAATCTTATAAAACAGAATTTTAAAAGAGGATTTTAGAAGAAAAGTCCCTTATAAACATCATATACTTGAAGTGAGGCTTAATAGAGTGGATGTAATATGTATATACTCTATAAATACACATAATGAAACATAATATAAAAAAACCCTTCACACAAACAATTTAAATAGCACATAAATTATAAATTAGAATGTTAACCCAAAGAATGGAAATCGGGTTAAGAATTCCCTTACCTTGGGCTTGTATTACTTAAAAATTGTTTAAACCTCCTGTATAATGGTTAAAAGAGTGTTATTAGTACTTTAAAGAAACATTTTCATGTTTATAACATCTTATATGGTCATTTTGTAACCTCATTTCACCCCTTAATTGTTAGTATTTTGTTCCTTGCATTATTTTGGGTGAGTTCTTTTGTGATTTTCACATTCGGTTCATGATGAATCATTCTTGTTGATTGGAAGTGAAACTCCAGAATTGGAATGCAGTAGTATTTACATAATTCTAGTGCCATAAATTATACCATTTATCACTTTGGTGCTTTATATGATGATGATTTATAAGTTAAACATTAATTATGTTCGTTTATATAATTTAAGTGGTTCTTTGATAATTACAACTTCATTTAGTCTTATAAATTTGAATCATGAGTAAAAAATAATTCCAGAACCTTATATGATTCATAAAACATATATTATAACCTGGTTCTACCATATAAATGGTTTCATGACCAGACTTGAAAGAATTAATGTGGATTGAAAATACATTGTCCACGATATCGGTAATTCGACAAAAATGGACAATGTTTTTTGATTCTTTAAACAAGTGAGAGAGGAGAGGAATAATGATTTGTAATTTTCCATAAACATGACAACATCCATAATATACATGATTCTGGAGATTTCATGCCTCTTGGATAAGAGGGGGTGAATAACGAAGAGAAGGGAATCTTGAAATGAAGAAAACATGAGAAATTTCTTACAAAAATTCGGCAGCCTAACAGCATCTCTTAAAATTTCATAAAAATAAGATTGATGAGAGGAATGGAATATCTCATCATTCATAAAAAATTTGGATAGTAAGGGGAAATATTAAATGAAATATCCCAACAAAAGACAAAGGGAAAGGAAGAGAATAACATAAAATGGAAGGAAAGAATGGAAACGAAAGAGGATGTTTACCTCTTGATCTCTTCTCCTTGAGATCCATCTTAAGGGCTTTGATTTTGGTCTTTTGGAGAGACTAGAAGCTCTAGGACGTGGGGAAGAAGATTGAGGAGGTAATTTGGCAGAAATTAGACAATGCTCAAGGCTTGAGAGGTGTGGGAGGAAGAGGGGAGTGAGGGTGATATTTATAGTGGAGGAGGGGATGTTTTTCATGTTTCGATGTTGAGAGAGTATGTTCCAGATTCATCACATGTCTTGAGGCCGGAAGAAGTTCAGCTAGCAGAGAACCTTTCTTATGAAGAAAAACCGGTTCAGATTCTTGATCGAAGAGAACAGGTATTGCGGAATAAGGTAATCCACCAGGTAAAGGTTTTGTGGAGAAACCACATGGTTGAAGAAGCAACATGGGAGTCTGAAAATGCTATGAGGGAAAAATACCCTCAGTTGTTTGATAAGTAAATAAAATTGCGAGGACGGAATTTCAAGAAGGTGGGGATAATGTAACATCCCAAGGTTTTCTAAAAATAAATTGAAAATGATTGAAATTTTGTTTAAGGTATATATTTATAAGTATCCTTTAAACATAATTTTATTTCTTCTATGTTTTGAATTTCAAGAAACTGTCATCTACAATTGTGTTCAGTATGTTATTTAGAGTCTGATGGAACAAACTTGTTTTTTTGGTGAATAGTAACATGCCCTTATGAATAGTCATATGAATAGTAATATGAATAGTAATATGACCTCATGAATAGTAAATAATAATATTATTTTATTTCCCATGGAAATAGGATAATGGGATCTTAATTAATTTTCCAATGTCACATAAAACTAATTGCACTTCAATATTGTTATTTTTCGAATTAAGTGTGACCTTATTTAAAAATTAAATTAATAATATTTAGAAAATTATTTTTGAAAAATGGAGTTCATTTTTGAATTCTACACATCGAAAAATGGTTGGGGTAAATTTTTGGTATTTTTCTGAAACTCTTGAATTTTCGGTGAATAGTGAAATACGGTAAAATACCGTATAATCAATTTATCAGTAAAAATGCACTATTTATGACATCATAAGTGATGCAAGGAAACATGCTTCGAAATCAAATGATATTATCACTATTTAGGGCCACTTGATTTGAGATTATTCATAGTCTTGATAAAAATATTATAATAATAATTAAAATAATCTAAAATACCTCCCCTCCTCCACTATAAATACCACCCTCACTCCCCTCATCCTCTCACACCTCTCAAGCCTTGAGCATTGTCTAATTTCTGCCAAATTCCCTCCCCAATCTTCTTCCCCACGTCCTAGAGCTGCTGGTCTCACCAAAAGACCAAAATCAAAGCCCTTAAGAAGGATCTCAAGGAGAAGAGATCAAGAGGTAAACATCCTCTTTCATTTCCATTCTTTCCTTCCATTTTATGTTATTCTCTTCCTTTCCCTTTGTCTTTTGTTGGGATATTTCATTTAATATTTCCCCTTACTGTCCAAATTTTTTATGAATGATGAGATATTCCATTCCTCTCATCAATCTTATTTTTATGAAATTTTAAGAGACGTCGTTAGGCTGCCGAATTTTTGTAAGAAATTTCTCATGCTTTCTTCATTTCAAGATTCCCTTCTCTTCGTTATTCACCCCCTCTTATCCAAGAGGCATGAAATCTACAAAATCAGGTATATTCTGGATTTTTTCATGTTTAAGGAAAATTACAAATCATTATTCCTCTCCTCTCTCACTTATTTAAAGAATCAAAAAACATTGTCCATTTGTGTCGAATTACCGATATCGTGGACAATGTATTTTCAATCTCCATTAATTCTTTCAAGTCTGTTCATGAATCCATTTATATGGTTGAACCAGGTTATAATATATTTTTTACAACTCATATATGGTTCTTCAATTCTTTTGTACCCATGGTTCAAATTTATAAGACTAAATGAGGTTGTAATTATCAAAGAACCACTTAAATTATCTAAACAAACACAATTAATGTTTTAACTTATAAATCATCATCATATAAAGAACCAAATTGATAAATGGTATAATTTATGGTACTGGAATTATGTAAATACTACTCCATTCCAATTCTGGAGTTTCACTTCCAATCAACAAGAACGATTCATCATGAACCGATTGTGAAAATCACAAAAGAACTCACCCAAAATAATGCAAGGAACAAAATACTAAGAATTAAGGGGTGAAATGAGGTTATGAAATGACCATATAATATGTTATAAACATGAAACTTTTTCTATAAAATACTAATAACACTCTTTTAACCATTATACAGGAGGTTTGAACAATTTTGATGTAAGGCAAGCCCAAGGTAAGGGAATTCTTAACCTGATTTCCATTCTTTGGGTTAACCTTCTAATTTTTAATTTATGTGCAATTTAAATTGTTTGTGTGATGGGTTCTGTTTATATTATGTTTAATTATGTGTATTTATAGAGTATATACATATAACACCCACTCAATTAAGTCTCACTTCAAGTATATGATGTTTATAAGGGACTTTTCTTCTAAAATCCTCTTTTAAAATTCTGTTTTATAAGATTCAAAGGCAATGTTTTTATGCTATTGTTTATGTTGTATGATTATGTTTTTGTTATTGGTAATTGTTTATGATGAAGGGTGGGACCTATATTTCCCTCCAATGCATTGGGTATGAGTAAGTTGGAGGTCGGCCGTATGGTTACTCCAAGTGTAACTGTGATGGTTACACAAAGTAAGGTAGCCGTGAGGGTTACAAATTTTAAGGTAGCCAAAGATGGTTACGAGATTATGTAAGTAATGCCACAATATACCTCTATGATTATAATTATGTTTGTGTGGATCTTTTGTAAATATCATGTTACGCTAAGTAATATTTTATGGGTGGAAAGCATGTCTTTTGAAAATGTTTTCATACGTCATGCGTATTCATGGACTAATGTGATTTTTCCTTCTTTTTCATACCTTAATGAGCTTTTGTGCTCATCCCAAGTTTTTAAATTATTTTTCACAGGTTAATTATGAGTAATACAAGGAAGGAAGACATGTTAAATGTTGAAGAATTGTCAAGGAGTCTTGTTTTGTGTTTTAATGTTTTATATTCTGAGGAAAATGGAAACTGATTTTATGGTATCCACTATGTAACAATGTGTAATGTTATGAATGCTTGAAATTTTGATTAATGTATATATTTATAAGTATCCTTTAAACATAATTTTATTTCTTCTATGTTTTGAATTTCAAGAAACTGTCATCTACAATTGTGTTCAGTATGTTATTTAGAGTCTGATGGAACACACTTGTTTTTTTGGGGAATAGTAACATGCCCTTATGAATAGTAATATGAATAGTAATATAACCTCATGAATAGTAAATAATAATATTATTTTATTTTCCCATGGCAATAGGATAATGGGATCTTAATTAATTTTCCAATGTCACATAAAACTAATTGCACTTCAATATTGTTATTTTTCGAATTAACTGTGACCATATTTAAAAATTAAATTAATAATATTTAGAAAATTATTTTTGAAAAATGGAGTTCATTTTTGAATTCTACATATCGAAAAATGGTTGGGGTAAAGTTTTGGTATTTTTCTGAAACTCTTGAATTTTCGGTGAATAGTGAAATACGGTAAAATACCGTATAATCAATTTATCAGTAAAAATGCACTATTTATGACATCATAAGTGATGCAAGGCCACTTGCTTCGAAATCACATGATATTATAACTATTTAGGGCCACTTGATTTGAGATTATTCTTAGTCTTGATAAAAATATTATAATAATAAATAAAATAATCTAAAATACCTCCCCTCCTCCACTATAAATACCACCCTCACTCCCCTCTTCCTCTCACACCTCCCAAGCCTTGAGCATTGTCTAATTTCTGCCAAATTCCCTCCCCAATCTTCTTCCCCACGTCCTAGAGCTTCTGGTCTCACCAAAAGACCAAAATCAAAGCCCTTAAGAAGGATCTCAAGGAGAAGAGATCAAGAGGTAAACATCCTCTTTCATTTCCATTCTTTCCTTCCATTTTATGTTATTCTCTTCCTTTACCTTTGTCTTTTTTTGGGATATTTCATTTAATATTTCCCCTTACTGTCCAAATTTTGTATGAATGATGAGATATTCCATTCCTCTCATCAATCTTATTTTTATGAAATTTTAAGAGACGCCGTTAGGCTGCCGAATTTTTGTAAGAAATTTCTCATGTTTTCTTCATTTCAAGATTCCCTTCTCTTCGTTCTTCACCCCCTCTTATACAAGAGGCATGAAATATCCAGAATCATGTATATTCTGGATGTTGTCATGTTTATGGAAAATTACAAATCATTATTCCTCTCCTCTCTCACTTATTTAAAGAATCAAAAAAAACATTGTCCATTTGTGTCGAATTACCGATATGGTGGACGATGTATTTTCAATCTCCATTAATTCTTTCATGTCTGGTCATGAAACCATTTATATGGTTGAACCAGGTTATAATATATGTTTTATGAATCATATAAGGTTCTGGAATTCTTTTGTACTCATGATTCAAATTTATAAGACTAAATGAAGTTGTAATTATCAAAGAACCACTTAAATTATCTAAACGAACATAATTAATTTTTAACTTATAAAACATCATCATATAAAGCACAAAAGTGATAAATGGTATAATTTATGGTACTGGAATTATGTAAATACTACTCCATTACAATTCTGTAGTTTCACTTCCAATCAACAAGAACGATTCATCATGAACCGATTGTGAAAATCACAAAAGAACTCACCCAAAATAATGCAAGGAACAAAATACTAAGAATTAAGGGGTGAAATGAGGTTATGAAATGACCATATAAGATGTTATAAACATGAAAATGTTTCTATAAAATACTAATAACACTCTTTTAACCATTATACAGGAGTTTTAAACAATTTTGAAGTAAGGCAAGCCCAAGGTAAGGGAATTCTTAACCCGATTTCCATTCTTTGGGATAACATTCTACTTTATAATTTATGTGCTATTTAAATTGTTTGTGTGATGGGTTTTGTTTATATTATGTTTAATGATGTGAATTTACAGAGTATATACATATTACATCCACTCTATTAAGCTTAACTTCAAGTATATGATGTTTATAAGGGACCTTTCTTCTAAAATCCTCTTTTAAAATTCTGTTTTATAAGATTCCAAGGCAATGTTTTTATGTTATTGTTTATGTTGTATGATTATGTTTTGGTTATTGGGAATTGTTTATGATGAAGGGCGGGACCTATATTTCCCTCCAATGCATTGGGTATGAGTAATTTTGAGGTCGGCCGTATGGTTACTCCAAGTGTAACTGTGATGGTTACACAAAGTAAGGTAGCCGTGAGGGTTACAAATTTTAAGGTAGCCAAGATGGTTACAAGATTATGTAAGTAATGCCCCAATATACCTCTATGATTATAATTATGTTTGTGTGGATCTTTTGTAAATCTCATGTTACGCTAAGAAAGATTTTATGGGTGGAAAGCATGTCTTTTGAAAATGTTTTCATACGTCATGCGTATTCATGGACAAATGTGATTTTTCATTCTTATTCATACCTTACTGAGATTTTGTGCTCATCCCAAGTTTTTAAATGATTTTTCACAGGTTAATGATGAGTAATACAAGGAAGGAAGACATGTTAAATGTTGAAGAATTGTCAAGGAGTCTTGTTTTGTGTTTTAATGTTTTATATTCTGAGGAAAATGGAAACTGATTTTATGGTATCCACTATGTAACAATGTGTAATGTTATGAATGTTTTGTCTTAATTATCTAAAGCTCTAAACTTGAAAAGATCCTCAATGTATAATGAAGTGTTTTCTTAAATAAATTCAAGATTATTTATATAATAAGATAAAAATATTATAATTATAATTAAATTAATATAAAATACCTCCCCTCCTCCACTATAAATATCACCCTCACTCCCCTCTTCCTCCCACACCTCTCAAGCCTTGAGCATTGTCTAATTTCTGCCAAATTCCCTCCCCAATCTTCTTCCCCACGTCCTAGAGCTTCTGGTCTCACCAAAAGACCAAAATCAAAGCCCTTAAGAAGGATCTCAAGGAGAAGAGATCAAGAGGTAAACATCCTCTTTCATTTTCATTCTTTCCTTCCATTTTATGTTATTCTCTTCCTTTCCCTTTGTCTTTTGTTGGGATATTTCATTAAATAATTCCCCTTACTGTCCAAATTTTGTATGAATGATGAGATATTCCATTCCTCTCATCAATCTTGTTTTTATGAAATTTTAAGAGACGTCGTTAGGCTGCCGAATTTCCGTAAGAAATTTCTCATGTTTTCTTTATTTCATGATTCCATTTCTTCTTCCTTCACCCCCTATTATCCAAGAGGCATGAAATCTCCAGAATCATGTATATTCTGGATGTTTTCATGTTTATGGAAAATTAAAAATCATTATTCCTCTCCTCTCTCACTTATTTAAGGAATAAGAACATTGTCCGTGATGTGTCGAATTACCGACATCGTGGATGATGTAATTTCACTTTCCATTAATTCTTTCATGTCTGGTCATGAAACCATTTATATGGTTGAACCAGGTTATAATATATTTTTTAAAACTCATATATGGTTCTGCAATTCTTTTGTACCCATGGTTCAAATTTATAAGACTAAATGAAGTTGTAATTATCAAAGAACCACTTAAATTATCTAAACGAACATAATTAATGTTTAACTTATAAATCATCATCATATAAAGCACCAAAGTGATAAATGGTATAATTTATGGTACTGTAATTATGTAAATACTACTCCATTCCAATTCTGTAGTTTCACTTCCAATCAACAAGAACGATTCATCATGAACCGATTGTGAAAATCACAAAAGAACTCACCCAAAATAATGCAAGGAACAAAATACTAAGAATTAAGGGGTGAAATGAGGTTATGAAATGACCATATAAGATGTTATAAACATGAAAATGTTTCTATAAAATACTAATAACACTCTTTTAACCATTATACAGGAGTTTTAAACAATTTTGAAGTAAGGCAAGCCCAAGGTAAGGGAATTCTTAACCCGATTTCCATTCTTTGGGTTAACATTCTACTTTATAATTTATGTGCTATTTAAATTGTTTGTGTGATGGGTTTTATTTATATTATGTTTAATGATGTGTATTTATAGAGTATATACATATTACATCCACTCTATTAATCTTCACTTCAAGTATATGATGTTTATAAGGGACCTTTCTTCTAAAATCCCTTTTTAAAATTCTGTTTTATAAGATTCAAAGGCAATGTTTTTATGCTATTGTTTATGTTGTATGATTATGTTTTGGTTATTGGGCATTGTTTATGATGAAGGGTGGGACCTATATTTCCCTCAAATTCATTGGGTATGAGTAAGTTGTAGGTCGGTCGTATGGTTACTCCAAGTGTAACTGTGATGGTTACACAAAGTAAGGTAGCCGTGAGGGTTACAAATTTTAAGGTAGCCAAGATGGTTACAAGATTATGTAAGTAATGCCCCAATATACCTCTATGATTATAATTATTTTTTTGGGGATCTTGTGTAAATCTCATGTTATGCTAAGTAAGATTTTATGGGTGGAACGCATGTCTTTTGAAAATGTTTTCATACGTCATGCGTATTCATGGACTAATGTGATTTTTCCTTCTTTTTCATACCTTACTGAGATTTTGTGCTCATCACAAGTTTTTAAATGATTTTTCACAGGTTAATGATGAGTAATACAAGGAAGGAAGACATGTTAAATGTTGAAGAATTGTCAAGGAGTCTTGTTTTGTGTTTTAATGTTTTATATTCTGAGGAAAATGGAAACTGATTTTATGGTATCCACTATGTAACAATGTGTAATGTTATGAATGTTTTGTCTTAATTCTCTAAAGCTCTAAACTTGAAAAGATCCTCAATGTATAATGAAGTGTTTTCTTAAAAAAATTCAAGATTATGTATATAATAAGTGCGGGTCCTTATAGTTAAATGTAACAACCCAAGGTTTTCTAAAAATAAATTGAAAATGCTTGAAATTTTGTTTAAGGTATATATTTATAAGTATCCTTTAAACATAATTTTATTTCTTCTATGATTTGAATTTCAAGAAACTATCATCTACAATTGTGTTCAGTATGTTATTTAGAGTCTGATGGAACAAACTTGTTTTTTTGGTGAATAGTAACATGCCCTTATGAATAGTAATATGAAAAGTAATATGACCTCATGAATATTAAATAATATTTTTATTTTATATTCCCATGGAAATAGGATAATGGGATCTTAATTAATTTTCCAATGTCACATAAAACTAATTGCACTTCAATATTGTTATTTTTTGAATTAACTGTGACCTTATTTAAAAATTAAATTAATAATATTTAGAAAATTATTTTTGAAAAATGGAGTTCATTTTTTAATTCTACACATCGAAAAATGGTTGGGGTAAATTTTTGGTATTTTTCTGAAACTCTTGAATTTTCGGTGAATAGTGAAATACGGTAAAATACAGTATAATCAATTTATCAGTAAAAATGCACTATTTATGACATCATAAGTGATGCAAGGCCACTTTCTTCGAAATCACATGATATTATCACTATTTAGGGCCACTTGATTTGAGATTATTAATAGTCTTGATAAAAATATTATAATAATAATTAAAATAATCTAAAATACCTCCCCTCCTCCACTATAAATATCACCCTCACTCCCCTCTTCCTCCCATAGCTCTCAAGCCTTGAGCATTGTCTAATTTCTGCCAAATAACCTCCCCAATCTTCTTCCCCACGTTCTAGAGCTTCTGGTCTCACCAAAAGACCAAAATCAAAGCCCTTAAGAAGGATCTCAAGGACAAGAGATCAAGAGGTAAACATCCTCTTTCATTTTCATTCTTTCCTTCCATTTTATGTTATTCTCTTCCTTTCCCTTTGTATTTTGTGGGGATATTTCATTAAATATTTCCCCTTACTTTCCAAATTTTGTATGAATGATGAGATATTCCATTCCTCTCATCAATCTTGTTTTTATGAAATTTTAAGAGACGCTGTTAGGCTGCCGAATTTCCGTAAGCAATTTCTCATGTTTTCTTTATTTCATGATTCCTTTTCTTCATCCTTCACCCCCTCTTATACAAGAGTCATGAAATCTCCATAATAATGTATATTATGGATGTTGTCATGTTTATGGAAAATTAAAAATCATTATTCCTCTCCTCTCTCACTTATTTAAGGAATAAGAACATTGTCCGTGATGTGTCGAATTACCGACATCGTGGACGATGTAATTTCACTTTCCATTAATTCTTTCAAGTCTGGTAATGAAAACATTTATATGGTTGAACCAGGTTATAATATATTTTTTACAACTCATATATGGTTCTGCAATTCTTTTGTACCCATGTTACAAATTTATAAGACTAAATGAAGTTGTAATTATCAAAGAATCACTTAAATTATCTAAAGGCACATAATTAATGTTTAACTTATAAATCATCATCATATAAAGAACCAAAGTGATAAATGGTATAATTTATGGTACTGGAATAATGTAAATACTAATCCATTCCAATTCTGGAGTTTCACTTCCAATCAACAAGAACGATTCATCATGAACCGATTGTGAAAATCACAAAAGAACTCACCCAAAATAATGCAAGGAACAAAATACTAAGAATTAAGGGGGGAAATGAGGTTATGAAATGACCATATAAGATGTTATAAACATGAAAATTTTTCTATAAAATACTAATAACACTCTTTTAACCATTATACAGGAGGTTTAAACAATTTTGAAGTAAGGCAAGCCCAAGGTAAGGTAATTCTTAACCCGATTTCCATTCTTTGGGTTAACAATCTACTTTATAATTTATGTGCTATTTAAATTGTTTGTGTGATGGGTATTGTTTATATTATGTTTAATGTTGTGTATTTACAGAGTATATACATATTAAATCCACTCTATTAAGCCTCACTTCAAGTATATGATGTTTATAAGGGACCTTTCTTCTAAAATCCTCTTTTAAAATTCTGTTTTATAAGATTCAAAGGCAATGTTTTTATGCTATTGTTTATGTTGTATGATTATGTTTTGGTTATTGGGCATTGTTTATGATGAAGGTTGGGACCTATATTTCCCTCCAATGCATTGGGTATGAGTAAGTTGGAGGTCAGCCGTATGGTTACTCCAAGTGTAACTGTGATGGTTACACAAAGTAAGGTAGCCGTGAGGGTTACAAATTTTAAGGTAGCCAAGATGGTTACAAGATTATGTAAGTAATTCCCCAATATACCTCTATGATTATAATTATGTTTGTGTGGATCTTGTGTAAATCTCATGTTACGCTAAGTAAGATTTTATGGGTGGAAAGCATGTCTTTTGAAAATGTTTTCATATGTCATGCGTATTCATGGACTAATGTGATTTTTCCTTCTTTTTCATACCTTACTGAGCTTTTGTGCTCATCCCAAGTTTTTAAATGATTTTTCACAGGTTAATGATGAGTAATACAAGGAAGGAAGACATGTTAAATGTTGAATAATTGTCAAAGAGTCTTGTTTTGTGTTTTAATGTTTTATATTCTGAGGAAAATGGAAACTGGTTTTATGGTATCCACTATGTAAAAATGTGTTATGTTATGAATGTTTTGTATTAATTATCTAAAGCTCTAAACTTGAAAAGATCCTCAATGTATAATGAAGTGTTTTCTTAAATAAATTCAAGATTATGTATATAATAAGTGCGGGTCCTTATAGTTGGTATCAGAGGTCGGTTTAGATAACTTTAGGGATTAGGAGTTCTTGTGAGACACGTGATTAGTCCCTATATCTATTATTTCAGTTAAATCCTTGTTTTATAACTTTTTTTTCAGGTCAAGTAAATTCGGTTACGAATGGAAGGAGAAGGATCTCAAATGACATTCCTATCTCTTCCTAATGACATGCTTGCAATAATTATTGAAAAGTCATCTTCGGATGATTGTGAAACTTTCTCTAGCATACAACTCACTTGCAAGCAGTTTTTTGAGATATCAAACACCTCCTCTATATCTCGTTATCATCGTGGATCATGGGTTATTTTTAGAAAAATACTATTTTCACAATATTCACATAATTTCAAGAAAGGTAAATATTATCAATGTATTTTCAAATATTTTACCTTATCACAAGAATTTGAAGCATATTATGATTTTAAAAATGGTGCTGAGGAAGGAGACCCTTGTGCAACCTATTTATATTTACTTTTAAAATATAGTCTCACATCACATACTTATGGTATTTTAAAAGGACCAATAATAGAATGTTTCAACTCAATTTTGGTCCGACTATTTTATAGAAATCATGTTTTATCATATGTTTTGGAATTTTATGTCATACATGATTATTTTCCAAAACTGTTTTTATGTGAACACCCATATGACCCATGTTGTACGAGGTGTATTTGGATGGAGGAAGCAAATGATTTTGAAGGATCTCTAAATCATTTTTGTAATGCATGGGACTTCTACCTACGTGAACAAGATGACGATGAAACCGAGTGGACACCTTGATCAAGGTACCCTCACTTGTTTAATAAGTAAATAAAATTGCGAGGATGCAATTTCAAGAAGGTGGGGATAATGTAACATCCCATGGTTTTCTAAAAATAAATTGAAAATGCTTGAAATTTTGTTTAAGGTATATATTTATAAGTATCCTTTAAACATAATTTTATTTCTTCAATGTTTTGAATTTCAAGAAACTGTCATCTACAATTGTTTTCAGTATGTTATTTAGAGTCTGATGGAACAAACTTGTTTTTTTTGGTGAATAGTAACATGCCCTTATGAATAGTAATATGAATAGTAATATGACCTCATGAATAGTAAATAATAATATTATTTTATTTTCCCATGGCAATAGGATAATGGGATCTTAATTAATTTTCCAATGTCACATAAAACTAATTGCACTTCAATATTGTTATTTTTTGAATTAACTGTGACCTTATTTAAGAATTAAATTAATAATATTTAGAAAATTATTTTTGAAAAATGGAGTTCATTTTTGAATTCTACACATCAAAAAATGGTTGGGGTAAATTTTTGGTATTTTTCTGAAACTCTTGAATTTTCGGTGAATAGTGAAATACGGTAAAATACCGTATAATCAATTTATCAGTAAAAATGAACTATTTATGACATCATAAGTGATTCAAGGCCACTTTCTTCGAAATAACATGATATTATCACTATTTAGAGCCACTTGATTTGAGATTATTCATAATCTTGATAAAAAAATTATAATAATAATTAAAATAATCTAAAATACCTCCCCTCCTCCACTATAAATATCACCCTCACTCCCCTCTTGCTCCCACACCTCTCAAGCCTTGAGCATTGTCTAATTTCTGCCAAATTCCTTCCCCAATCTTCTTCCCCACGTCCTAGAGCTTCTGGTATCACCAAAAGACCAAAATCAAATCCCTTAAGAAGGATCTCAAGGAGAAGAGATCAAGAGGTAAACATCCTCTTTCATTTTCATTCTTTCCTTCCATTTTATGTTATTCTCTTCCTTTCACTTTGTCTTTTGTGGGGATATTTCATTAAATATTTCCCCTTACTGTCCAAATTTTGTATGAATGATGAGATATTCCATTCATCTCATCAATCTTGTTTTTTTTGAAATTTTAAGAGACGCCGTTAGGCTGCCGAATTTCCGTAAGAAATTTCTCATGCTTTCTTTATTTCATGATTCCTTTTCTTCTTCCTTCACCCCCTCTTATCCAAGAGGCATGAAATCTCCAGAATCATGTATATTTTGTATGTTTTCATGTTTATGGAAAATTACAAATCATTATTCCTCTCCTCTCTCACTTATTTAAGGAATAAGAACATTGTCTGTGATGTGTCGAATTACCGACATCGTGGACGATGTAATTTCACTTTCCATTAATTCTTTCAAGTCTGGTCATGAAACCATTTATATGGTTGAACCAGGTTATAATATATTTTTTACAACTCATATATGGTTCTGCAATTCTTTTGTACCCATGGTTCAAATTTATAAGACTAAATAAGGTTGTAATTATCAAAGAACCACTTAAATTATCTAAACAAACACAATTAATGTTTTAACTTATAAATCATCATCATATAAATAATCAAAGTGATAAATGGTATAATTTATGGTACTGGAAATATGTAAATACTACTCCATTCCAATTCTGGATTTTCACTTCTGATCAACAAGAACGATTCATCATGAACCGATTGTGAAAATCACAAAAGAACTCACCCAAAATAATGCAAGGAACAAAATACTAACAAAAAAGGGGTGAAATGAGGTTATTAAATGACCATATAAGATGTTATAAACATGAACATGTTTCTGTAAAATACTAATAACACTCTTTTAACCATTATACAGGAGGTTTAAACAATTTTGAAGTAAGACAAGCCCAAGGTAAGGGAATTCTTAACCCGATTTCCATTCTTTGGGTTAACATTCTACTTTATAATTTATGTGCTATTTAAATTGTTTGTGTGATGGGTTTTGTTTATATTATGTTTAATGATGTGTATTTACAGATTATATACATATTACATCCACTCTATTAAGCCTCACTTCAAGTATATGATGTTTATAAGGGACCTTTCTTCTAAAATCCTCTTTTAAAATTCTGTTTTATAAGATTCAAAGGCAATGTTTTTATGCTATTGTTTATGTTGTATGATTATGTTTTGGTTATTGGGAATTTTTTATGATGAAGGGTGGGACCTATATTTCCCTCCAATGCATTGGGTATGAGTAAGTTGGAGGTCGGCCGTATGGTTACTCCAAGTGTAACTGTGATGGTTACACAAAGTAAGGTAGCCGTGAGGGTTACAAATTTTAAGGTAGCCAAGATGGTTACAAGATTATGTAAGTAATTCCCCAATATACCTCTATGATTATAATTATGTTTGTGTGGATCTTGTGTAAATATCATGTTATGCTAAGTAATATTTTATGGGTGGAAAGCATGTCTTTTGAAAATGTTTTCATACGTCATGTGTATTCATGGACTAATGTGATTTTTCCTTCTTTTTCATACCTTACTGAGATTTTGTGCTCATCCCAACTTTTTAAATGATTTTTCACAGGTTAATGATGAGTAATATAAGGAAGGAAGACATGTTAAATGTTGAAGAATTGTCAAGGAGTCTTGTTTTGTGTTTTAATGTTTTATATTCTGAGGAAAATGGAAACTGATTTTATGGTATCCACTATGTAACAATGTGTAATGTTATGAATGTTTTGTCTTAATTATATAAAGCTCTAAACTTGAAAGGATCCTCAATGTATAATGAAGTGTTTTCTTAAATAAATTCAAGATTATGTATATAATAAGTGTGGCTCCTTATAGTTGGTATCAGAGGATGGTTTAGATAACTTTAGGGGTTAAGGTGATGCTAATAGAATACCATAAATAATTCTCACCCTATGTTTAAATTGTTATAGAATTTAAAGATTACCATGTTGCTTCATCTAAGAAATGTTTGTTTAGAATGGTTGTCCGCAGAAGGAACATGGATGCTGAAGAGGATAGGCACCGACAGAATGACATCCTTCCTGATCAACAGCCCGGAATGGTAGGGATTGGAACCGAGCAGTTTGTGACAGTAATGGCTCAGCTAACACAGGCAATAAATTGTGGTGGCATCCATGCAAGAGGACAAATAGAAGTACCCCAACAGAACATGACAGTGGTGGAACATTTTATGAGACAACATCCTCCTGCATTCAATGGATCTTCTGACCCAGTGGCAGCATAAGGATGGATTAAATCCCTTGAAAAGATATTTGATGTTATGGGATGTTCGGACAATCAAAAGGTAAGTCTTGCCATTTGTCGTTTTGAAGGGGAAGCTGATCAGTGGTGGTCAATGGTAAGGAATATCAGGGGTATAGAGGATTTTGATGCCTTAGTATGGGATGAATTTAAAAGTCTTTTTCTTGAAAAATATTTTCCTAAGGTGGTGCGACTTAGAATGGAGAAACAATTCCTTGAACTGAAACAAAAGGAGGAAGATTCAGTGGCTATGTATGAGGGGAACTTCACCCGAATGGCGAGGTATGCTCCAAATATTATTCTGGATCTCGATAGCAAAATCAACCGCTTTTACTCAGGATTGAAGCCAAGGTATCGAAGGGCGTTGGCCTCCCGTGAATTCAAAAGTTACGAGAAACTTGTCCGATGTGCTGAGAGGGTAGAGATGGAGTTTGCTGACGATCACATGCAATTTGGAAACAATGAGAGGAAGAGGTCCAATTGGAAAGCAATGGGTAAGAATCAACCAATGAAATATGGTGGTAAGAAAATACAGTTTTCAGTTTGTGAAAAGTGTGGCAAGAAGCACCCTGGGGAATGTCTTATCAAAACTGGGAAGTGTTTTAAATGTGGTAAGTTTGGACATATGGCCCGAGATTGCAATGCAAATGATCCAAAGACTAATCTTGATAAGCAAACTGTAAAGTGTTTTAAATGTGGTGAGATGGGTCACTATGCAAATGCCTGTCCAAAGAGGAATCCAAATGATGCAAAGAAGCCAGACTACAAGCAGAAAGGTGTAGTGAGATCCTTTGCGACTACGTCAGCAGATGTTGGGCCATCCAATGAAGTTGTATCATGTACTTTGTTTGTTCACTCAGATTTTGCTAAAGTTTTGTTTGATACGGGGTCTACACATTCCTTCATCTCTGAGAAATTTTCTAGTGAATTGGAAATATCACCTCAACAAATGATACCTGAACTTTTTGTTAAAACAATAGGGGGAAATGTTATAGCAAAGAGGAATTATAAGAATATTTCTATTGTGGTATGTGGAAAGACTTTACCTGCAAACCTTGTTGTTTTACCCTTAGTCGAGTTTGAAGTTATTCTGGGGAGGGACTGGCTTTCTGATTATCATGCTAAGATTGACTGTAGAGCTAAAGAAGTTGTTTTTCAGAAAGAGTTTCAGTTTGTATACAAGAATGAACCCATACAATTGATAACATATCAAGAAGCTGAGAAACTACTGAAAGATGGAAATGAAAGTTATCTGGCTCATATTGTTGAAAACAAGGGAACTATTCAAATCAATGATGTGCCAGTGGTAAATGAATACCTTGATGTTTTTCCTGAGGAGTTACCTAGTGTCATACCTAAACGAGAAGTCGAATTCACAATTTACTTAGTTCCTGATGATAAGCCAATTTCAAAACTCCTATATCGTATGGCTCCAATAGAACTTCTTGAATTGAAAAATCAGTTGCAGGATTTGCTTGTCAAAGGCTTCATTCGTCATAGTACTTCACCATGGGGAGCCCCTGTTTTGTTTGTTAAAAAGAAAGATGGTTCCATGAGACTTTGCATTGATTATAGAGCTTTGAATAACATCACTGTTAAAAACAAGTATCCTTTGCCTCATATTGATGACTTGTTTGATCAGCTCCAGGGAGCTCAGTACTTTTCCAAGATTCACTTGAGATCCGGATACCATCAGCTGAAGGTGAAGGGGGATGACATCCCGAAAACAGCCTTTCTTACTAGATATGAGCATTATGAATTTGTCGTTATGCCATTTGGGTTAACTAATGCACCTGCTGTATTCAGGAATCTTATGAATAGAGTATTTCATGAGTTCTTGGATAAGTTTGTGGTTGTATTTATTGATGAAATTCTGGTTTTTTCTAAAAATAAAGAGGAGCATGAAAAACATCTAAGGGTTGTTTTACAAACTTTAAATGAAAAGAAACTATATGGAAAATTCAGCAAGTGTGATTTTTGGTTGCAAAAGATTTCTTTTCTTGGGAACATTGTAAATAAGGATGGAATAACAGTTGATCCTGCCAAAACAAAAGTAGTTGATGAATGGCCAAGAACCACAAATGTTACAGAGATTCGTAGTTTTCTGGGCTTAGCAAGTTATTACCGACTCTTTGTTAAGAACTTTGCACGGTTATCTAGACCAATAACTAAGTTAACACGGAAAGGGGTTAAATTTGTTTGGACAGAGGAATGTGATGTTTTTTTCAGGAACTAAAGAATAGATTGGTGAATGCTCCAGTTTTGGCCTTACCTTCCCGGAATGGTGAGTTTTTCATCTACAGTGATGCTTCTTTGAAGGGACTTGGTTGTGTTTTGATGCAGAATGATCAGGTAATTGCCTATGCTTCGAGACAACTTAAACCTCATGAGCTGAATTATCCCACACATGATTTGGAATTGGAAGCTGTGGTTTTTGCTTTGAAAATATGGAGGTATCATCTATACGGAACCAAATGCCAAATATATACTGACCATAAAAGTCTTAAGTATATATTCACTCAGAAGGAATTAAACATGAGGCAGAGAAGATGGCTAGAACTGATAAAGGATTATGACTGCACGATTAATTACCATCCTGGAAAAGCAAACAAAGTAGCAGATGCCTTAAGTCGGAAAAATCATGCATCATTAACCATGCTACGTTTGGAACGTGATCCCTTGATTAATGATTTGATAAATTTTGGCTTAGAAGTTGTTGGTGCAGGGAATATATCTATTTTGTTTCAGGTTTCAGTGCAGTCTTCGTTGTCAGACAGAATTATGAAAGCACAGAGGGAAGACCGTGAGCTACAAAAAAAGGTAGAATTGGTTAAAATGGGTAAGTTTCCAGAATTTAATCTTGATAAAGATTGTGTTTTAAGGTTTGGAAAAAGGTTGTGCGTGCCTTGTGATTCCTAGCTGAAGAAGGAATTGTTGTGTGAAGCTCATAGTTCTCCATTTTCTGTTCATTCTGGAAGTACTAAGATGTACAGAGACCTTCGGGAGTATTACTGGTGGAATGGGATGAAAAGAGATATTGCTGATTTTACAATGAAATGTTTGACATGTCAGCAGGTTAAAGCAGAGCGACAGTTACCGAAGGGGATGCTTCAGCCTTTGCCGGTGCCAGAATGGAAATGGGAGAATATATCCATGGATTTTGTGGTGGGACTACCAAAGACTTCTCGAGGTAACAATGCGATATGGGTTATTTTTGGTCGGCTAACAATGTCTGCTCATTTTCATTCTATTCGAGATACAATGACATTAGATCAGCTTTCTCGATTGTACCTCAAAGAGATTGTCAGGTTACATGGAGTTCCTCTTTCCATTGTGTCTGACCGAGATCCCAGGTTCACTTCTAAATTTTGGAAGGGACTTCAGAAGTCTTTGGGCATAGAGTTGAATTTCAGAACAGATTTTCATCCTCAATCAGATGGGCAGTCAGAACGAACGATTAAAACTTTGGAGGATATGCTTCGAGCTTGTTCAATGGACTATCAGGGAATTTGGGATCATCATCTTTCACTAGTTGAGTTTTCTTATAATAACAGTTTCCATTCCAGTATTCAGATGGCACCTTTTGAGGCCTTGTATGGAAAGCGGTGTCGGACTCCTGCGTTTTGGGATGAAGTCGGTGAAAGAGACTTGATGGGGCCAGAATTAGTAGAAGAAGTGGCTGAGAAAGTGAGGATGATCCAGAAACACATGAGGATAGCTCAGAGCAGGCATAAAAGTTATGCAGATAACAGAAGGAAAGACTTCTCTTTCAAGGTAGGTGACCATGTTTTTCTTAAAATATCTCCTTGTAAAAGTGTGATGCGTTTCAGTAAGAAAGGGAAACTAAGTCCACGGTTCATCGGTCCTTTTGAAATCTTGGATAAAGTTGGAACAGTTGCGTACCGCGTAGCTTTGCCTCCGAGCTTGTTTCAGGTACACAATGTTTTTCATGTTTCAATGTTGAGAAAGTATGTTCCAGATTCATCACATGTCTTGAGGCCGGAAGAAGTTCAGCTAGCAGAGAACCTTTCTTATGAAGAAAAACCGGTTCAGATTCTTGATCGAAGAGAACAGGTATTGCGGAATAAGGTAATCTACCAGGTAAAGGTTTTATGGAGAAACCACATGGTTGAAGAAGCAACATTGGAGTCTAAAAATGCTATGAGGGAAAAATACCCTCAGTTGTTTAATAAGTAAATAAAATTGCGAGGACGCAATTTCACGAAGGTGGGGATAATGTAACATCCCAAGGTTTTCTAAAAATAAATTGAAAATTCTTGAAATTTTGTTTAAGGTATATATTTATAAGTATCCTTTAAACATAATTTTATTTCTTCTATGTTTTGAATTTCAAGAAACTGTCATCTACAATTGGGTTCAGTATGTTATTTAGAGTCTGATGAAACAAACTTGTTTTTTGGTGAATAGTAACATGCCCTTTTGAATAGTAATATGAATAGTAATATGACCTCATGAATAGTAAATAATAATATTATTTTATTTTTCCATGGCAATAGGATAATGGGATCATAATTAATTTTCCAATGTCACATGAAACTAGTTGCACTTAAATATTGTTATTTTTCGAATTAACTGTGACCTTATTTAAAAATTAAATTAATAATATTTAGAAAATTATTTTTGAAAAATGGAGTTCATTTTTTAATTCTACACATCGAAAAATGGTAGGGGTAAATTTTTGGTATTTTTCTGAAACTCATGAATTTTCGGTGAATAGTGAAATATGATAAAATACCGTATAATAAATATATCGGTATATATGCACTATTTATGACATCATAAGTGATGAAAGGCCACTTGCCTCAAACTCACTTGATATTTTCACTAATTAAGGCCACTTGATTTGAGATTATTCATAGTCTTGATAAAAATATTATAATAATAATTAAAATAATCTAAAATACCTCCCCTCCTCCACTATAAATATCACCTTCACTCCCCTCTTCCTCCCACACCTATCAGGACTTGAGCATTGTCTAATTTCTGCCAAATTCCCACCCCAATCTTCTTCCCCATGTCCTAGTGCTTCTGGTCTCACCAAATGACCAAAATCAATGCCCTTAAGAAGGATCTCAAGGAGAAGAGATCAAGAGGTAAACATCCTCTTTCATTTTCATTCTTTCCTTCCATTTTATGTTATTCTCTTCCTTTCCCTTTGTCTTTTGTTGGGATATTTCATTAAATATTTCCCCTTACTGTCCAATTTTTTTATGAATGATGAGATATTCCATTCCTCTCATCAATCTTGTTTTTATGAAATTTTAAGAGACGCCGTTAGGATGCCGAATTTCCGTAATAAATTTCTCATGTTTTCTTTATTTCATGATTCCTTTTCTTCTTCCTTCACCCCCTCTTATCCAAGAGGCATGAAATCTCCAGAATCATGTATATTCTAGATGTTGCCATGTTTATGGAAAATTAAAAATCATTATTCCTCTCCTCTCTCACTTATTTAAGGAATAAGAACATTGTCCGTAATGTGTCGAATTACCGACATCGTGGACGATGTAATTTCACTTTCCATTAATTCTTTCAAGTATGGTCATGAAACCATTTATATGGTTGAACCAGGTTATAATATATTTTTTACAACTCATATATGGTTCTGAAATTCTTTTGTACCCATGGATAAAATTTATAAGACTAAATGAGGTTGTAATTATCAAAGAACCACTTAAATTATCTAAACAAACACAATTAATGTTTTAACTTATAAATCATCATCATATAAAGAATCAAAGTGATAAATGGTATAATTTATGGTACTGGAAATATGTAAATACTACTCCATTCCAATTCTGGAGTTTCACTTCCGATCAACAAGAACGATTCATCATGAACCGATTGTGAAAATCACAAAAGAACTCACCCAAAATAATGCAAGGAACAAAATAATAACAAAAAAGGGGTGAAATGAGGTTATGAAATGACCATATAAGATGTTATAAACATGAAAATTTTTCTGTAAAATACTAATAACACTCTTTTAACCATTATACAGGAGGTTTAAACAATTTTTAAGTAAGACAAGCCCAATGTAAGGGAATTCTTAACCCGATTTCCATTCTTTGGGTTAACATTCTACTTTATAATTTATGTGCTATTTAAATTGTTTATGTGATGGGTTTTGTTTATATTATGTTTAATGTTTTGTATTTAGAGAGTATATACATATTACATCCACTCTATTAAGCCTCACTTCAAGTATATGATGTTTATAAGGGACGTTTCTTCTAAAATCCTCTTTTAAAATTCTGTTTTATAGGATTCAAAGGAAATGTTTTTATGCTATTGTTTATGCTGTATGATTATGTTTTTGTTATTGGGAATTGTTTATGATGAAGGGTGGGACCTATATTTCCCTCCAATGCATTGGGTATGAGTAAGTTGGAGGTCGGTCGTATGGTTACTCCAAGTGTAACTGTGATGGTTACACAAAGTAAGGTAGTCGTGAGGGTTACAAATTTTAAGGTAGCCAAGATGGTTACAAGATTATGTAAGTAATGCCCCAATATACCTCTATGATTATAATTATGTTTGTGTGGATCTTGTGTAAATCTCATGTTACGCTAAGTAAGATTTTATGGGTGGAAATCATGTCTTTTGAAAATGTTTTCATACGTCATGCGTATTCATGGACTAATGTGATTTTTCCTTCTTTTTCATACCTTACTGAGCTTTTGTGCTCATCCCAAGTTTTTAAATGATTTTTTCACAGGTTAATGGATGAGTAATACAAGGAAGGAAGACATGTTAAATGTTGAAGAATTGTCAAGGAGTCTTGTTCTATGTTTTAATGTTTTATATCCCCTCCTCCACTATAAATACCACCCTCACTCCCCTCTTCCTCTCACACCTCTCAAGCCTTGAGCATTGTCTAATTTCTGCCAAATTCCCTCCCCAATCTTCTTCCCCACGTCCTAGATCTGCTGGTCTCACCAAAAGACCAAAATCAAAGCCCTTAAGAAGGATCTCAAGGAGAAGAGATCAAGAGGTAAACATCCTCTTTCATTTCCATTCTTTCCTTCCATTTTATGTTATTCTCTTCCTTTCCCTTTGTCTTTTGTTGGGATATTTCATTTAATATTTCCCCTTACTGTCCAAATTTTGTATGAATGATGAGATATTCCATTCCTCTCATCAATCTTATTTTTATGAAATTTTAAGAGACGCCGTTAGGCTGCCGAATTTTTGTAAGAAATTTCTCATGTTTTCTTCCTTTCAAGATTCCCTTCTCTTCATTCTTCACCCCCTCTTATCCAAGAGGCATGAAATCTCCAGAATCATGTATATTCTAGATGTTGTCATGTTTATGGAAAATTACAAATCATTATTCCTCTCCTCTCTCACTTATTTAAAGAATCAAAAAACATTGTCCATTTGTGTTGAATTTCCGATATCGTGGACAATGTATTTTCAATCTCCATTAATTCTTTCAAGTCTGGTCATGAAACCATTTATATGGTTGAACCAGGTTATAATATATGTTTTATGAATCATATAAGGTTCTGGAATTCTTTTGTACTCATGATTCAAATTTATAAGACTAAATGAAGTTGTAATTATCAAAGAACCACTTAAATTATCTAAACGAACATAATTAATGTTTAACTTATAAATCATCATCATATAAAACACCAAAGTGATAAATGGTATAATTTATGGTACTGGAATTATGTAAATACTACTCCATTAGAATTCTGGAGTATCACTTCCAATCAACTAGAACGATTCATCATGAACCGATTGTGAAAATCACAAAAGAACTCACCCAAAATAATGCAAGGAACAAAATACTAAGAATTAAGGGGTGAAATGAGGTTATGAAATGACCATATAAGATGTTATAAACATGAAAATTTTTCTATAAAATACTAATAACACTCTTTTAACCATTATACAGGAGGTTTAAACAATTTTGAAGTAAGGCAAGCCCAAGGTAAGGGAATTCTTAACCCGATTTCCATTCTTTGGGTTAACCTTCTACTTTTTAATTTTTGTGCTATTTAAATTGTTTGTGTGATGGTTTCTGTTTATATTATGTTTAATTATTTGTATTTACAGAGTATATACATATTTCATCCACTCAATTAAGTCTCACTTCAAGTATATGATGTTTATAAGGGACTTTTCTTCTAAAATCCTCTTTTAAAATTCAGTTTTATAAGATTCAAAGACAATGTTTTTATGCTATTGTTTATGTTGTATGATTATGTTTTTGTTATTGGGAATTGTTTATGATGAAGGGTGGGACCTATATTTCCCTCCAATGCATTGGGTATGAGTAAGTTGGAGGTCGACCGTATGGTTACTCCAAGTGTAACTGTGATGGTTACACAAAGTAAGGTAGCCGTGAGGGTTACAAATTTTAAGGTAGCCAAGATGGTTACAAGATTATGTAAGAAATTCCCCAATATACCTCTATGATTATAATCATGTTTGTGTGGATCTTGTGTAAATATCATGTTACGCTAAGTAAGATTTTATGGGTGGAAAGCACCCACGTGCCTGAACGGGTCATCTGACTAATGATAGTCCCCACAGGCCAACACATGTCCTTTCCAGTGTGCTTTGTCCTCACTCACACACATCCTGGGAAACTTCCCAGAAGGTCACCCATCATGATCACTACTGCAGGCCAAGCACGCTTAACTGTGGAGTTCTAATCAGATAGGCCTCTGAAAAGGAAGGTTCACCTTGTTGACATGAGTCATATCATTTAGTCATTTAACCCTTTATAATTTGGGGGTGTTACAATCACCCCCCCTTTAGGGCACAACGCCCTCGTTGTGGGCCCCACATCTCAACCCAGGCAGTGCACCGCACTTAAGGCTGAGTTCCTCCTCTGATACCAAATGTGACAACCGGGCCCCGGTGACTGCACAGACACCCCGCCTTAACAAGGCCGTCGGGTCCTAGCTCACCAGGTACCACCAGTTGCCCCCGCAGACATGTGGGGCCACCCTAGGGTCCACCCACGTGCCTGAACGGGTCATCTGACTAATGATAGTCCCCACAGGCCAACACATGTCCTTTCCAGTGTGCTTTTTCCTCACTCACACACATCCTGGGAAACTTCCCAGAAGCTCACCCATCCTGATCACTACTCCAGGCCAAGCACGCTTAACTGTGGAGTTCTAATCAGATAGGCCCCCGAAAAGGAAGGTGCACCTTGTTGACATGAGTCATATCATTTAGTCATTTAACCCTTTATAATTTGGGGATGTTACAGACCCGCACTTATTATATACATAATCTTGAATTTATTTAAGAAAACACTTCATTATACATTGAGGATCTTTTCAAGTTTAGAGCTTTAGATAATTAAGACAAAACATTCATAACATTACACATTGTTACATAGTGGATACCATAAAATCAGTTTTCATTTTCCTCAGAATATAAAACATTAAAACACAAAACAAGACTCCTTGACAATTCTTCAACATTTAACATTTCTTCCTTCCTTGTATTACTCATCATTAACCTGTGAAAAATCATTTAAAAACTTGGGATGAGCACAAAAGCTCAGTAAGGTATGAAAAAGAAGGAAAAATCACATTAGTCCATGAATACACATGACGTATGAAAACATTTTCAAAAGGCATGCTTTCCACCCATAAAATCTTACTTAGCGTAACATGAGATTTACACAAGATCCACACAAACATAATTATAAACATAGAGGTATATTGGGGCATTACTTACATAATCTCGTAACCATCTTGGCTACCTTAAAATTTGTAACCCTCACGACTACCTTACTTTGTGTAACCATCACAGTTACACTTGGAGTAACCATACAGCCGACCTCCAACTTACTCATACCCAATGCATTGGAGGGAAATATAGGTCCCACCCTTCATCATAAACAATTCCCAATAACCAAAACATAATCATACAACATAAACAATAGCATAAAAACATTGCCTTTGAATCTTATAAAACAGAATTTTAAAAGAGGATTTTAGAAGAAAGGTCCCTTATAAACATCATATACTTGAAGTGAGGCTTAATAGAGTGGATGTAATATGTATATACTCTGTAAATACACATCATTAAGCATAATATAAACAAAACCCATCACACAAACAATTTAAATAGCACATAAATTATAAAGTAGAATGTTAACCCAAAGAATGGAAATCGGGTTAAAAATTCCCTTACCTTGGGCTTGTCTTAGTTAAAAAATTTTAAACCTCTTGTATAATGGTTAAAAGAGTGTTATTAGTATTTTACAGATACATGTTCATGTTTATAACATCTTATATGGTCATTTCATAACCTCATTTCACCCCTTAATTGTTAGTATTTTGTTCCTTGAATTATTTTGGGTGAGTTCTTTTGTGATTTTCACAATCGGTTCATGATGAATCGTTCTTGTTGATTGGAAGTGAAACTCCATAATTGGAATGGAGTAGTATTTACATAATTCCAGTGCCATAAATTATACCATTTATCACTTTGGGGCTTTATATGATGATGATTTACAAGTTAAACATTAATTATGTTCGTTTAGATAATTTAAGTGGTTCTTTGATAATTACAACTTCATTTAGTCTTATAAATTTGAATCATGAGTACAAAAGAATTCCAGAACCTTATATGATTCATAAAACATATATTATAACCTAGTTCAACCATATAAATGGTTTCATGACCAGAATTGAAAAAATTAATGGAGATTGAAAATACATCATCCACGATATCGGTAATTCGACACAAATGGACAATGTTTTTTTATTCTTTAAATAAGTGAGAGAGGAGAGGAATAATGATTTGTAATTTTCCATAAACATACCAACTATAAAGACCCACACTTATTTCATACATAATCTTGAATTTATTCAAGAAAACACTTCAGTTTACATTGAGGATCTTTTCAAGTTTAGAGCTTTAGGGAATTAAGACAAAACATTCATAACATTACACATTGTTACATAGTGGATACCATAAAATCAGTTTCCATTTTCCTCAGAATATAAAACATTAAAACATAAAACAAGACTCCTTGACAATTCTTCAACATTTAACATGTCTTCCTTCCTTGTATTACTCATCCATTAACCTGTGAAAAATCATTTAAAAACTTGGGATGAGCACAAAAGCTCAGTAAGGTATGAAAAAGAAGGAAAAATCACATTAGTCCATGAATACGCATGACGTATGAAAACATTTTCAAAAGACATGCTTTCTAACCATAAAATCTTACTTAGCGTAACATGAGATTTACACAAGATCCACACAAACATAATTATAATCATAGAGGTATATTAGGGCATTACTTGCATAATCTTGTAACCATCTTGGCTACCTTAAAATTTGTAACCCTCACAGCTACCTTACATTGTGTAACCATCACAGTTACACTTGGAGTAACCATACGGCCGACCTACAACATACTCATACCCAATGCATTGGAGGGAAATATAGGTCCCACCCTTCATTATAAACAATGCCCAATAACCAAAACATAATCATACAACATAAATAATAGCATAAAACCATTTCTTTTGAATATTGTAAAATAGAATTTTAAAAGAGGATTTTAGAAGAAAAGTCCCTTATAAACATCATACACTTGTAGTGAGACTTAATAGAGTGGATGGAATATGTATATACTCTGTAAATACACATAATGAAGCATAATATAAACAGAACCCATCACACAATCAATTTAAATAGCACACAAATTATATAGTATAATGTTAACCTGAAGAATGGAAATCGGGTTAAGAATTCCCTTACCTTGGGCTTGTCTTACATCAAAATTGTTTAAACCTCCTGTATAATGTTCAAAAGAGTGTTATTAGTATTTTACAGAAACATTTTCAAGTTTATAAAATCTTATATGGTCATTTCATAACCTCATTTCACCCCTTTTTTGTTAGTATTTTGTTCCTTTCATTATTTTGGGTGAGTTCTTTTGTGATTTTCACAATCGGTTCATGATGAATCGTTCTTGTTGATCGGAAGTGAAACTCCAGAATTGGAATGGAGTAGTATTTACATAATTCCAGTGCCAAAAATTATACCATTTATCACTTTGGTGCTTTATATGATGAGGATTTATAAGTTAAACATTAATTATGTTCGTTTAGATAATTTAAGTGGTTCTTTGATAATTACAACTTCATTTAGTCTTATAAATTTGAATCATGAGTACAAAAGAATTCCAGAACCTTATATGATTCATAAAACATATATTATAACCTGGTTCAACCATATAAATGGTTTCATGACCAAACTTGAAAGAATTAATGGAGATTGAAAATATATTGTCCACGATATCGGTAATTCGACACAAATGGACAATGTTTTTTGATTCTTTAAATAAGTGAGAGAGGAGAGGAATAATGATTTGTAATTTTCCATAAACATGACAACATCCAGAATATACATGATTCTGGAGATTTCATGCATCTTGGATAAGAGGGGGTGAATAACGAAGAGAAGGGAATCTTGAAATGAAGAAAACATGAGAAATTTCTTACAAAAATTCGGCAGCCTAACGGCGTCTCTTAAAATTTCATAAAAACAAGATTGATGAAAGGAATTGAATATTTCATCATTCATACAAAATTTGGACAGTAAGGGGAAATATTTAATGAAATATCCCAACAAAAGACAAAGGGAAAGGAAGAGAATAACATAAAATGGAAGGAAAGAATGAAAATGAAAGAGGATGTTTACCTCTTGATCTCTTCTCCTTGAGATCCTTCTTAAGGGCTTTGATTTTGGTCTTTTGGTGAGACCAAAAGCTCTAGTACGTGGGGAAGAAGATTGGGGAGGGAATTTGGCAGAAATTAGACAATGCTCAAGGCTTGAGAGGTGTGGGAGGAGGAGGGGAGTGAGGGTGATATTTATAGTGGAGGAGGGGAGGTATTTTAGATTATTTTAATTATTATTATAATATTTTTATCAAGACTATGAATAATCTCAAATCAAGTGGCCTTAATTATTGAAAATATCAAGTGAGTTCGAGGAAAGTGGCCTTTCATCACTTATGATGTCATAAATAGTGCATATTTACCGATAAATTGATTATACTGTATTTTATAGTATTTCACTATTCACTGAAAATTCAAGAGTTTCAGAAAAATACCAAAAATTTACCCCAACCAGTTTTATATGTGTAGAATTCAAAAATGAACTCCATTTTTCAAAAATAATTTTCTCAATATTATTAATTTAATTTTTAAATAAGGTCACAGTTAATTCGAAAAATAACAATATTTAAGTGCAACTAGTTTCATGTGACATTGGAAAATTAATTATGATCCCATTATCCTATTGCCATGGAAAAATAAAATAATATTATTATTTACTATTCATGAGGTCATATTACTATTGATATTACTATTCATAAGGGCATGTTACTATTCACCAAAAAACAAGTTTGTTTCATCAGACTCTAAATAACATACTGAACCCAATTGTTGATGACAGTTTCTTGAAATTAAAATCATAGAAGAAATAAAATTATGTTTAAAGGATACTAATAAATATATACCTTAAAAAAAAATTCATGCATTTTCAATTTATTTTTAGAAAACCTTGGGATGTTACATTATCCCCACCTTCTTGAAATTGCGTCCTCGCAATTTTATTTACTTATTAAACAAGTGAGGGTACCTTGATCAAGGTGTCCACTCGGTTTCATCGTCATCTTGTTCACGTAGGTAGAAGTCCCATGCATTACCACAATGATTTAGAGATCCATCAAAATCATTTGCTTCCTCCATCCAAATACACCTCGTACAACATGGGTCATATGGGTGTTCACAGAAAAACAGTTTTGGAAAATAATCATGTCTGACATATAATTCCAAAACATCTGATAAAACATGATTTCTATAAAATAGTCGGACCAAAATTGAGTTAAAACTTTCTATTATTGGTCCTTTTAAAATACCATAAGTAAGTGATGTGAGACTATATTTTAAAAGCAAATATAAATAGGTTGCACAAGGGTCTCCTTCCTCAGCACCATTTTTAAAATCATAATATGCTTCAAATTCTTGTGATAAGGTAAAATATTTGAAAATACCTTGATAATATTTACCTTTCTTGAAATTATGTGAATATTGTGAAAATAGTATTTGTCTAAAAACAACCCATGATCCACGATGATAACGAGGTATAGAGGAGGTGTTTGATATCTCAAAAAACTGCTTGCAAGTGAGTTGTATGCTAGAAAAAGTTTCACAATCATCCGAAGATGACTTTGAAATAATTATTGCAAGCATGTCATCAGGAAGAGATAGGAATGTCGTTTGAGATCCTTCTCCTTCCATTCGTAACCGACTTTACTTGACCTGAAAAAAAGTTATAAAACAAGGATTTAACTGAAATAATAGATATAGGGACTAATCACGTGTCTCAGAAGAACTCCTAATCCCTAAAGTTGTCTAAACCGACCTCTGATACCAACTATAAAGACCCCGATTCCTAGGAGCCTTATGAGACATGATGCAACCACATTACAAAACATTTATTTTACAATCATTCTATCATGTCTCACATTACAGAAGATCGTGAGGCTCAGGGTTCTGGGAAACCAGCTTCTCTGAACATTCTTAAGCACCGACTCACCTAAAAATTTTAAAAAGAAACGTAGGGTGAGCAAAAATGCCCAGTAAGGGGTTTTTAAAAACATTTAAAAACAATTTTACATTCAAGGCAGACATTTTAGAAAATGATAAAACATGATATCAAACAAGACATAGAATTTTATTTAGAACCAGCAAATTCTACATTCTAAAAAAAACATTTTCACTGCAAAGGAGTAAGTACTTTAGATAAACATTAAGGACAGACATAAATCAGTGGCGTAAGCATGTGCATAATTTCACAACCAAATTGCAGCAGTTCTAAAAGTCTGTAAGCAGATAATTCATTCATAACATTAGACAAGGGCACGTAAAGTTCTTATGATATTAAACACATGTTTTTCAGTTCTTATCACATGTTTTCGTTCTCATAGTCAAAGAAAATTTACCCACTTAGGGATGTCCTGTTAGTTGAACTATCCCCTGGTTCACCATTAATCTTCATATGTGGAGGGAAAGTATAATGTCGGACTTTGTCAAGACCTTGCGTTAAGAACATAAAAACATAACTTAATACGGGTCAAGGCTAACTGCCAATCCCGTTTCCATAGCAGCACAAGCCGAGGCTAACCGCCAAGACTGTAGCACATAACGTCTCATGAGACTCATCCTTTACCCAATGCATTGGAGCACTGTATAATTCCAGGCGCACCCATCCATAACATGTAAGTCCAATACTTCCCTCTCATATTTAGACATGGTCATACGTTCATTAGGTTGAATTCATATATTCATAGTCAAAACCTCTCATACATATTCACCAATTGATGCAGATCATGTCATGAGCATAAATAAAGAACCAGAACTGGAAACAGCAAGCTTATTGCACATGAAATAATAACTTAAACACTCAATATAATGGTTTTTCTTGTAAAATTACATTATTACTATGAGCCACTTCCAGGCTTAAGGATATCTTTAAAACATCTCCTTTTTGGAACCATAATATGCTAGAAATTAAAATCATTAAACAAGGCAAGAATCATTTATAGTAATTATTCGGAGTTCTAGAAATGGATTAAAATAATCACCAAATGATGTTAACTGTCTTTTCCTAAAAAAACAGACAATCATTCCACAATTATGTACATATGTAATTACACGAAGCCGTGTATTATGTATATGTGTCTCAGTGGTTTAGTTAATTAAATAAAACTCAATTGATTAATTAAACGATTCACAAGGACGTAAATGTTCTAGAAAAAAGGGTAGTTAGGGTTTTATAAATGCATAAGGGGGTCAATATAACATATAAAATGGGATTCTGTAGTATGCACATTTTGGGCATCCATAAATCCTGTTTTAAATTTGTGTATTCAAAAACAGTTTTGATCTGGAAAACGAGGCATGAGGAACCAGGGGTATAAACATTGACGTTATACACATATGTATATACATAACCCGAATATACATATATCTATATGACGACCGATGTTTAAAACCAAAACTTTAGAAACTGAGTTTGACCCTTACATGTATTTCATACATTAAGAGTATCATCAACTGTAAATCATAGAACAAAAATGAATTGGTTTGCTTCACACATACATATATAAGTATACATATATATATATATTCAAAAATTTATATACACTCATAGTGTAAATATATATATAAACCGAATTGTAAAAACACGTCCTAAATCTGGTCTTCTGCGTTTTTTTTTCAAAACATAAGTGAGGTAGAGGGGTTTTCTCTATCATTCGGGTATGCATACACCGGGTGAGTAAATGCATATGGGTATATCTACATATAAACTTGTATATATATATATATATAACCCGGTGTTTACAAAACTTAAAAAAAAGGGCAACACGACCCTTACCTAAACTCGACGAGGAGGAGGAGAATGGATTAGCAAGGCTAGTGTCACCAGCCGTATACCCATCGGATGTATACATATATACCCAACACATATACATATGTACATAAAAGAAACCGTAACTCAAATATGATCCAAAACAAAACTTCAAAATATCACCCTTACCAGTACGGAGAGGAGGAGAGGAAGACAACGAAGCCAGTTGAATCAGGTGAATAGCCACAGGATGTATATATATACATAATACATATATATATACATATATGAGTATATATATATATAAAAACGAAACTAAAACATGAACCATAACAAAACCTCAAAACTTCACCCTTACCTAAACTCGACGAGGAGGAGGATGAGAAGAGGCAGCAACCCAAAGTCCAGGAGCCGAAGAGGTCAAGGGAGCCGGTCCTTCGGCCTTCGGTGCAGCAGGGGGCTTAAAAAAAACGAAGATGGAGAAGAAGACTTCGGGGAGTCTTCGGCTGAGGCGAGGTGTCCGCGTCGGCTTGTGGAAAGGAGGGAGAGGCTCGGGTCCACTCGCCGGCCTACGGGAGAAAAACAGAGCCCTATGCTACTGGTACAGCGACAGAAAGAAGAAGAAGAGAAAGACGCGGGGATGAAGAAGAAGCGGAGGAGGAAAACGCAAAAAAAAACCTACGACCGGGATTAAACCGGGTGATTGGACGATTGGGGATGAGGCGGCATTAAAAATAAACGACGGCCAAGATCAGAGGAGGAGCGGATCAAACGGCTGGAATTCCACCGCAGTTTAAAACACGGTTTTTCTACAGTTTTTTCTTAAAAAAAATAAAATCGCTTTATTAATAATATTATTCTTAATTTAATTCAACATTATTAAACTCAATTATTAAATTAACATTCATTATTTTAATAAAATTCATTTGTCAATTGATTTAATCAAAACGTTTTATTATATGTATATATATATATATATATATATATATTTAAAACATCACTAATTAATATTATTTTGTCATTATTATTAATCCTTAATTATTAACTACATAATATTTCATTATGAAAATCAAATATTAAGAACATTGAGTAATAAAAACATAACACAAGTATATATATTTTAATTTCCTTTGCTAGTTAACTACCCTACTTTTCTTAATTAATTGATATCATCTAATGCAACTATATTTTATCACACATAAAAGTGTGTTGATGAAAATATTATCACCGCAAAACACACAAGTGAAAGAAACCATAATTTGACATAGTTTCTAAAATAGTTAATAAAGGTTAAATTATAGGAGAAATAATGTATCTAATTTGATGCAATATAAATATATAACTCATAAAAGAAATCCATCAGGTTTGATAAAACTAGAAAAAAAAACAAAAGTTTAATTGTTCAAATCAAAATGTATAGTGGAAGAAGAGAATAATATTAATTTTCTCCATTTAAAACATAAAATAAAATTCTTATTTTGGAAAACAAAAGATAATTAACGTTGAGGTCATTTTAAAATATTAAAGCAAAACTACACATTTATCATTCGGATCATTTTATTTCCAACGGTCAAAATGATCATTGGTTTCTTTGGGAAACCAACGGTCGGATTTGTGGCCGTTTGAGGTCCAACGGTCATATGGGTGCTTATAAAAGGGTTTGGTCTCGGTGTCCCTTACTCCAAGTGACCGAAGAAGAACGGAAGATGGTTCATGTGATCCCCTTGGTGCTGAGCACGGTCGCGGTGGCGTCAGCCATACTTATGTTCCTTATGATGGATGCTTGAAATCCCTATCGCATTCTCGGGCTCCTAGTAGTTCTAAGAAGTCTTCCCATTGTCGTAATCGGATTCTTGGTTGGAATCTTTGGTTAGTGATGTTTTGATCGTGGGAAGTTGTAATCATCAAGGTGTTTCTTAATAAAGGAGTATTTTATTCATGCTTGTTGCTACAGGTTTTCATTTATTTTCTTTTTCTTTTTATAGAAAAATAGTAATATGAATAGTAATATGAATAGTAATATGACCTCATGAATAGTAAATAATATTATTATTTTATTTTTCCATGGCAATAGGATAATGGGATCATAATTAATTTTCCAATGTCACATGAAACTAGTTGCACTTAAATATTGTTATTTTTCGAATTAACTGTGACCTTATCTAAAAATTAAATTAATAATATTTATAAATTTTTTTTGAAAAATGGAGTTCATTTTTGAATTCTACACATCGAAAAATGGTTGGGGTAAATTTTTAGTATTTTTATGAAACTCTTGAATTTTCAGTGAATAGTGAAATACTACAAAATACCGTATAATCAATTTATCGGTCAATATGCACTATTTATGACATCATAAGTGATGAAAGGCCACTTGCCTCGAACTCACTTGATATTTTCACTAATTAAGGCCACTTGATTTGAGATTATTCATAGTCTTGATAAAAATATTATAATAATAATTAAAATAATCTAAAATACCTCCCCTCCCCCACTATAAATATCACCATCACTCCCCTCTTCCTCCCACACCTCTCAAGCCTTGAGCATTGTCTAATTTCTGCCATATTCCCTCCCCAATCTTCTTCCCCACGTCCTAGAGCTTCTGGTCTCACCAAAAGACCAAAATCAAAGCCCTTAAGAAGGATCTCAAGGAGAAGAGATCAAAAGGTAAACATCCTCTTTCATTTTCATTCTTTCCTTCCATTTTATGTCATTCTCTTCCTTTCCCTTTGTCTTTTGTTGGGATATTTCATTAAATATTTCCCCTTACTGTCCAAATTTTGTATGAATTATGAGATATTCCATTCCTCTCATCAATCTTGTTTTTATGAAATTTTAAGAGACGCCGTTAGGCTGTCGAATTTCCGTAAGAAATTTCTCATGTTTTCTTTATTTCATGATTCCTTTTCTTCTTCCTTCACCCCCTCTTATCCAAGAGGCATGAAATCTCCAGAATCATGTATATTCTGGATTTTTTAATGTTTATGGAAAATTACAAATCATTATTCCTCTCCTCTCTCACTTATTTAGGGAATAAGAACATTGTCCGTGATGTGTCGAATTACCGACATCGTGGACGATGTAATTTCACTTTCCATTAATTATTTCAAGTCTGGTCATGAAACCATTTATATGGTTGAACCAGGTTATAATATATTTTTTACAACTCATATATGGTTCTGTAATTCTTTTGTACCCATGGTTCAAATTTATAAGACTAAAGGATGTTGTAATTATCAAAGAACCACTTAAATTATCTAAACAATCACAATTAATGTTTTAACTTATAAATCATCAACATATAAAGAATCAAAGTGATAAATGGTATAATTTATGGTACTGGAAATATGTAAATACTACTCCATTCCAATTCTGGTGTTTCACTTCCGATCAACAAGAACGATTCATCATGAACCGATTGTGAAAATCACAAAAGAACTCACCCAAATTAATGCAAGGAACAAAATACTAACAAAAAAGGGGTAAAATGAGGTTATGAAATGACCATATAAGATGTTATAAACATGAAAATGTTTCTATAAAATACTAATAACACTCTTTTAACCATTATACAGGAGGTTTGAACAATTTTGAAGTAAGACAAGCCCAAGGTAAGGGAATTCTTAACTCGATTTCCATTCTTTGGGTTAACATTCTACTTTATAATTTATGTGCTATTTAAATTGTTTGTGTGATGGGTTTTGTTTATATTATGTTTGATGATGTGTATTTACAGAGTATATACATATTACATCCACTCTATTAAGCCTCACTTCAAGTATATGATGTTTATAAGGGACCTTTCTTCTAAAATCTTCTTTTAAAATTCTGTTTTATAAGATTCAAAGGCAATGTTTTTATGCTATTGGTTATGTTGTATGATTATGTTTTGGTTATTGGGCATTGTTTATGATAAAGGGTGGGACCTATATTTCCCTCCAATGCATTGGGTATGAGTAAGTTGGAGGTCGGCCGTATGGTTACTCCAAGTGTAACTGTGATGGTTACACAAAGTAATGTAGCCATGAGGGTTACAAATTTTTAGGTAGACAAGATGGTTACAAGATTATGTAAGTAATGCCCCAATATACCTCTATGATTATAATTATGTTTGTGTGGATCTTGTGTAAATCCCATGTTACGCTAAGTAAGATTTTATGGGTGGAAAGCATGTCTTTTTAAAATGTTTTCATACGTCATGCGTATTCATGGACTAATGTGATTTTTCCTTATTTTTCATACCTTACTGAGCTTTTGTGCTCATCCCAAGTTTTTAAATGATTTTTCATAGGTTAATGGATGAGTAATACAAGGAAGGAAGACATGTTAAATGTTGAAGAATTGTCAAGGAGTCTTGTTTTATGTTTTAATGTTTTATATTCTGAGGAAAATGGAAACTGATTTTATGGTATCCACTATGTAACCATGTGTAATGTTATGAATGTTTTTTCTTAATTCCCTATAGCTCTAAACTTGGAAAAAATCCTCAATGTAAACTGAAGTGTTTTCTTGAATATATTCAAGATTATGTATGAAATAAGTGCGGGTATTTATAGTTGGTATCAGAGGTCAGTTTAGACAACATTAGGGATTAGGAGTTCTTGTGAGACACGTGATTAGTCCCTATATCTATTATTTCAGTTAAATCCTTGTTTTATAACTTTTTTTTTTCACGTCAAGTAAAGTCGGTTACGAATGGAAGGAGAAGGATCTCAAACGACATTCCTATCTCTTCCTAATGACATGCTTGCAATAATTATTGCAAAGTCATCTTCGGATGATTGTGAAACTTTTTCTAGCATACAACTCACTTGCAAGCAGTTTTTTGAGATATCAAACACCTCCTCTATACCTCATTATCATCGTGGATCATGGGTTGTTTTTAGACAAATACTATTTTCACAATATTCACATAATTTCAAGAAAGGTAAATATTATCAAGGTATTTTCAAATATTTTACCTTATCACAAGAATTTGAAGCATATTATGATTTTAAAAATGGTGCTGAGGAAGGAGACCCTTGTGCAACCTATTTATATTTGCTTTTAAAATATAGTCTCACATCACATACTTATGGTATTTTAAAAGGACCAATAATAGAAAGTTTCAACTCAATTTCGGTCTGACTATTTTATAGAAATCATGTTTTATCAGATGTTTTGGAATTATATTTCATACATGATTATTTTCCAAAATTGTTTTTCTGTGAACACCCATATGACCCATGTTGTACGAGGTGTATTTGGATGGAGGAAGCAAATTATTTTGAAGGATCTCTATATCATTGTTGTAATGCATGGGACTTCTACCTACGTGATCAAGATGATGATGAAACCGAGTGGACACCTTGATCAAGGTACCCTCACTTGTTTAATAAGTAAATAAAATTGCGAGGACGCAATTTCAAGAAGGTGGGGATAATGTAACATCCCAAGGTTGTCTAAAAATAAATTGAAAATGCTTGAAATTTTTTTTAAGGTATATATTTATAAGTATCCTTTAAACATAATTTTATTTCTTCTATGATTTGAATTTCAAGAAACTGTCATCTACAATTGGGTTCATTATGTTATTTAGAGTCTGATGAAACAAACTTGTTTTTTGGTGAATAGTAACATGCCCAACTATAAAGACCCGCACTTATTTCATACATAATCTTGAATTTATTCAAGAAAACACTTCAGTTTACATTGAGGATCTTTTCAAGTTTAGAGCATTAGGGAATTAAGACAAAACATTCATAACATTACACATTGTTACATAGTGGATACCATAAAATCAGTTTCCATTATCCTCAGAATATAAAACATTAAAACACAAAACAAGACTCCTTGACAATTCATCAACATTTAACATGTCTTCCTTCCTTGTATTACTCATCATTAACCTGTGAAAAATCATTTAAAAACTTGGGATGAGCACAAAAGCTCAGTAAGGTATGAAAAAGAAGGAAAAATCACATTAGTCCATGAATACGAATGACGTATGAAAACATTTTCAAAAGACATGCTTTCCACCCATAAAATCTTACATAGCGTAACATTAGATTTACACAAGATCCACACAAACATAATTATAATCATAGAGGTATATTGGGGCATTACTTACATAATCTTGTAACCATCTTGGCTACCTTAAAATTTGTAACCCTCACGGCTACCTTACTTTGTGTAACCATCAAGTTACACTTGGAGTAACCATACGGTCGACCTCCAACTTACTCATACCCAATGCATTGGAGGGAAATATAGGTCCCACCATTCATCATAAACAATTCCCAATAACAAAAACATAATCATACAACATAAACAATAGCATAAAAACATTGCCTTTGAATCTTATAAAACAGAATTTTAAAAGAGGATTTTAGAAGAAAGGTCCCTTATAAACATCATATACTTGAAGTGAGTCTAAATAGAGTGGATGTAATATGCATATACTCTGTAAATACACATCATTAAACATAATATAAACAAAACCCATCACACAAACAATTTAAATAGCACTTAAATTATAACGTAGAATGTTAACCCAAAGAATGGAAATCGGGTTAAGAATTCCCTTACCTTGGGCTTGTCTTACTTCAAAATTGTTTAAACCTCCTGTATAATGGTTAAAAGAGTGTTATTAGTATTTTACAGAAACATGTTCATGTTTATAACATCTTATATGGTCATTTCATAACCTCATTTCACCCCTTTTTTTGTTAGTATTTTGTTCCTCACAATTCTATTCATAAAAAGACAAGAAAAAGACCTCGGTCGCACAACATTACCAAAACTGAAGGCCTGGCTCGGTTAACGGAACCCCTAAACTGGTACACAGCTCCGCTGTTTCCTTGACCCAGATACACTTTGAGCAATAAGGCTTGTACTCTTGATCATGGGCACTACACACAGGCTTCCACAGGGAGGCCCGTGCAATAAACAGCTCTGAGATGTCTGAGCGGACGAATCCCCTAGTAACTCTCCGAACTTCATCACGTTCGAGGTAGACGAGGGGTACGACGCGATTGAGAAGGCTGACGTTCAGGATCTGGAACATGTAGGAAGCATTGAGGTGTCCATCCTGAGCTGCTATGAGAAAGCAAGCTCTGGTGGAAAGTTCCGTGCCATAGAGAAACACTGAAAAAGCCCTTCATGGTATCTCCCCTTTCGCCTATAGTAGGGGAGCTGGGTGGTGGCAAGGAGGTTAATAACATGTTCATTCTCCTGACATGCGCGGAGAATTTCCGGACTATTCGCTATGTCCAGAAGACGTTGACAGGAGCCTCGTAGGTGGAGAAAAGAGGGAAAGTCCACCATACAAGTTCTGATCAAGATAACCTCTACTAACTCGTCAGGTAGAGACGAGAGGTTCATCTGACCTGCCATCTGGAAGAAAAGGTAAACAAGAGAGGTCACTTAACAACACTACGAAGAAAGAGATCATAATTTTTTTTTAATTATGAATGTTTACACATTAAAGTCTGATTTTTCCAAACAGACACCACAAAGAGAGGCGAAACTCTCTAACTCCACAAACCAAACACAGGATGAACATACATGACTAAACTCATGGGAACATTTATAACGCCTCTTGAGTTTCACGTGAGGGGTGTGGAGTTGGGAAACGTCGGTGTACACTTCTTGCCTAAGAGAAACACGTGTGGACTCATTCTCCAACACTCTGAAGTCCATTAACTGGCCCCAGAAGCCATAGTGCAGGACCTGGCACAGATAAGCCGCTCGGAGGTCTCCGGCGGCAGCAGCTTCCTGGAAAGGGTTATCCAGCATTGTTCCAAATTCCTCGCCAGCTGTAAACACTCGGAAGAGTCCTTCGTGATACCTTCCTCGATGTGCATATGAGGGAAACTGAGTCATCATCATTAAGAGATAATCCATCCCCATTCCCCGGTGGAGACTAAGCACCCTAGATGAGTTCGACACATCGTACAAGTGCTTACACGTCATGCGAATTTGGGCATAGTTCACGAAGTTTTCACGGCTAACTAGAGATATAATGTTCTCTAGAGCCTCGGTGTGGAGTGACAAAAGGTCGGTAGGTACATCAGCAATCTGAAAATTATTTTTACTTAGTTAGTCTTAGAAATATCTTTATATCACCTGGTTTTCCAGAGTTTCCTGAACCCATCCTCTGATACTAACTGTAACGACCCCGATTCCCGGGAGCCTTATGAGACATGATGCAACCACATTACAAAACATTTATTTTACAATCATTCTATCATGTCTCACATTACAGAAGATCGTGAGGCTCAGGGTTCTGGGAAACCAGCTGCTCTGAACATTCTTAAGCACTGACTCACCTGAAAATTTTAAAACGAAACGTAGGGTGAGTGAAAATGCCCAGTAAGGGGTTTTTAAAAACATTTAAAAACAATTTTACTTTCAAGGCAGAAATTTTAGAAAATGATAAAACATGATATCAAACAAGACATAGAATTTTATTTAGAACCAGCAAATTCTACATTCTAAAAAAACATTTGCACTGCAAAGGAGTAAGTACTTTAGATAAACATTAAGGACAGACATAAATCAGTGGCGTAAGCAAGTGTATAATTTCACAACCAAATTGCAGCATTTATAAAAGTCTGTAAGCATAGAATTCATTCATAACATTAGACAAGGGCGCGTAAAGTTTTTATGATATTAAACACATGTTTTTCAGTTCTTATCACATGTTTTCGTTCTCATAGTCAAAGGGAATTTACCCACTGAGGGATGTCCTGTTAGTTGAACTATCCCCTGGTTCACCATTAATCTTCATATGTGGAGGGAAAGTATAATGCCGGACTTTTTCAAGACCTTGCGTCAAGACCGTAAAAACATAACTTAATACGGGTCAAGGCTAACCGCCAATCCCGTTTCCATAGCAGCACAAGCCGAGGCTAACCGCCAAGACTGTAGCACATAACGTCTCATGAGACTCATCCTTTACCCAATGCATTGGAGCGCTGTATAATTCCGGGCGCACCCGTCCATAACATGTAAGTCCAATACTTCCCTCTCATATTTAGACATGGTCATACGTTCCTTAGGTTGCATTCATATATTCATAGTCAAAAACCCTCATACATATTCACCACTGGAAGCAGATCATGTCATGAGCATAAATAAAGAACCAGAACTAGAAACAGAAAGCTTATTGCACATGAAATAATAACTTAAACACTCAATATAATGGTTTGTCCGATAAAATTACATTATTACTATTAGCCACTTCCAGGATTAAGGATATCTTTAAAACATCTCCTTTTTGGAACCATAATATGCTAGAAATTAAAATCATTAAACAAGGAAGGAGTCATTTATTGTAATTATTCGGAGTTCTAGAAGTGGATTAAAATAATCACCAAATGATGTTAACTGTCTTTTGCTAAAAAAAACTGACAATCATTCCCCAATTATGTACATATGTAATTGCACGAAGCCGTGTATTATGTATATGTGTCTCAGTGGTTTAGTTAATTAAATAAAACTCAATTGATTAATTACATGATTCACAAGGACTTAAATGTTCTAGAAAAAAGGGTAGTTAGGGTTTTATAAATGCATAAGGGGGTCAATATAACATATAAAATGGGATTCTGCAGTATGCACATTTTTGGAATCCATAAATCCTGTTTTAAATTTGTTTATTCAAAAACAGTTTTGATCTGGAAAACGAGGCATGAGGAACCAGGGGTATAAACATTGACGGTATACACATATGTATATACATAACCCGAATATACATATATCTATATGACGACCGATGTTTAAAACCAAAACTTTAGAAACTGAGTTTGACCCTTACATGTATTTCATACATTAAGAGTATCATCAACTGTAAATCATAGAACAAAAACGAATTGGTTTGCTTCACACATACATATATAAGTATACATATATATATATATATTAAAAAATTTATATACACTCATAGTGTAAATATATATATAAACCGAATTGTAAAAACACGTCCTAAATCTGGTCTTCTGCGTTTTTGTTTCAAAACATAAGTGAGGTAGAGGGGTTTTCTCTATCATTCGGGTATGCATACACCGGGTGAGTATATGCATATGGGTATATATACATATAAACTTGTATATATATATATAACCCGGTGTTTACAAAACTTAAAAAAAGGGCAACACGACCCTTACCTAAACTCGACGAGGAGGAGGAGAATGGAGTAGCAAGGCTAGTGGCACCAGCTGTATACACATCGGATGTATACATATATACCCAAAACATATACATATGTACATAAAAGAAACCGTAACTCAAATATGATCCAAAACAAAACTTCAAAATATCACCCTTACCAGTACGGAGAGGAGAGGAAGACAACGAAGCCAGTGGAATCAGGTGCATAGCCACAGGATGTATATATACACATAAAACATATATATATACATATATGAGTATATATATATATAAAAACGAAACTAAAACATGAACCATAACAAAACCTCAAAACATCACCCTTACCTAAACTCGACGAGGAGGAGGATGAGAAGAGGCAGCAACCCAAAGTCCAGGAGCCGAAGAGGTCATGGGAGCCGGTCCTTCGGCCTTCGATGCAGCAGGGGGTTTAAAAAAAATGAAGATGGAGAAGAAGACTTCGGGGAGTCTTCGGCCGAGGCGAGGTGTCCGCGTCGGCTTGTGGAAAGGAGGGAGAGGCTCGGGTCCACTCGCCGGCCTAGGGGAGAAAAACGGAGCCCTATGCTACTGGTACAGCGACGGAAAGAAGAAGAAGAGAAAGACGCGGGGAAGAAGAAGAAGCGGAGGAGGAAAACACGAAAAACAACCTACGGCCGGGATTAAACCGGGTGATCGAACGGCTGGGGATGAGGCGGCATTAAAAAGAAACGACGGCCAAGATCGGAGGAGGAGCGGATCAAACAGCTGGAATTCCACCACGGTTTAAAACACGGTTTTTCTACAGGTTTTTCTTAAAAAAAATAATATCGCTTTATTAATAATATTATTCTTAATTTAATCCAACATTATTAAACTCAATTATAAAATTAACATTCATTATTTTAATAAACATCATTTGTCAATTGATTTAATCAAAACGTTTTATTATATGTATATACATATATATATATATATATAGAACATCACTAATTAATATTATATTGTCAATATTATTAATCCTTAATTATTAACTACATAATATTTCAATATGAAAATCAAATATTAAGAACATTGAGTAATAAAAACATAACACAAGTATATATATTTTAATTTCCTTTGCTAGTTAACTACCCTAATTTTCTTAATTAATTGATATCGTCTAATGCAACTATATTTTATCACACATAAAAGTGTGTTGATGAAAATATTATCACCGCAAAACACACAAGTGAAAGAAACCATAATTTGACATAGTTTCTAAAATAGTTAATAAAGGTTAAATTATACGAGAAATAATGTATCTAATTTTATGCAATATAAATATATAACTCATAAAAGAAATCCATCAGGTTTGATATAACAAGAAAAAAAATAGAAGTTTAATTGTTCAAATCAAAATGTATAGTGGAAGAAGACAATAATATTAATTTTCTCCATTTAAAACATAAAATAAAATTCATACTTTGGAAAACAAAAGATAATTAACGTTGAGGTCATTTTAAAATATTAAAGCAAAACTACACATTTATCATTCGGATCATTTTATTTCCAACGGTCAAAATGATCATTGGTTTCTTTGGGAAACCAATGGTCGGATTTGTGGCCGTTTGAGGTCCAACGGTCATATGGGTGCCTATAAAAGGGTTTGGTCTCGGTGTCCCTTACTCCAAGTGACTGAAGAAGAATGGAAGATGGTTCGTGTGATCCCCTTGGTGCTGAGCACGGTCGCGGTGGCGTCATCCATACTTATGTTCCTTATGATGGATGCTCGAAATCCGTATTGCATTCTTGGGCTCTTAGTAGTTATAAGCAGTATTCCCATCGTCGTAATCGGATTCTTGGTTGGAATCTTTGGTTAGTGATGTTTTGATCGTGGGAAGTTGTAATCGTCAAGGTCTTTCTTAATAAAGGAGTATTTTATTCATGCTTGTTGCTACGGGTTTTCATTTATTTTCTTTTTCTTTTTATAGAAAGGTGGTCCAATTAAAGGGAAACATATCATTATGCGAAAAAGGTAGAATTGGTTAAAATGGGCAAGTTTCCATAATTTAATCTTGATAAAGATTGTGTTTTAAGGTTTGGAAAAAGGTTGTGTGTGCCTTGTGATTCCCAACTGAAGAAAGAATTGTTGTGTGAAGCTCATAGTTCTCCGTTTTCTGTTCATCCTGGAAGTACTAAGATGTACAGAGACCTTCGGGAGTATTACTGGTGGAATGGGATGAAAAGAGATATTGCTGATTTTACAATGAAATGTTTGACATGTCAGCAGGTTAAAGCAGAGTGACAGTTACCTAAGGGGATGCTTCAGCCTTTGCCGGTGCCAGAATGGAAATGGGAGAATATATCCATGGATTTTGTGGTGGGACTACCAAAGACTTCTCGAGGTAACAATGCGATATGGGTTATTGTTGATCTGCTAACAAAGTCTTCTCATTTTCTTTCTATTCGAGATACAATGAAATTAGATCAGCTTTCTCGATTGTACCTCAAAGAGATTGTCAGGTTACATGGAGTTGCACTTTCCATTGTGTCTGACTGAGATCCCAGGTTCACTTCTAAATTTTGGAAGGGACTTCAGAAGTCTTTGGGCACAGAGTTGAATTTCAGTACAGCTTTTCATCCTCAATCAGATGGGCAGTCAGAACAAACGATTCAAACTTTGGAGGATATGCTTCGAGCTTGTTCAATGGACTATCAGGGAAGTTGGGATCAACAACTTTCACTAGTTGAGTTTTCTTATAATAACAGTTTCCATTCAAGTATTTAGATGGAACCTTTTGAGGCCTTGTATGGAAAGCGGTGTCGGACTCCTGTGTTTTGGGATGAAGTCGGTGAAAGAAAGTTGATGGGGCCAGAATTAGTAGAAGATGTGGCTGAGAACGTGAGGATGATCCACCAACACATGAGGATAGCTCAGAGTAGAAAGAAAAGTTACGCAGATAACAGAAGGAAAGACTTCTCTTTCAAGGTAGGTGACCATGTTTTCTTTAAAATATCTCCTTGGAAAAGTGTGATACGTTTCGGTAAGAAAGGGAAACTAAGTCCACGGTTCATCGGTCCTTTTGAAATCTTGGATAAAGTTGGAACAGTTGCGTACCGCGTAGCTTTGCCTCCGATCTTGTTTCAGGTACACAATGTTTTTCATGTTTCGATGTTGAGAAAGTATGTTTCAGATTCATCACATGTCTTGAGGCCGGAAGAAGTTCAGCTAGCAGAGAACCTTTCTTATAAAGAAAAACCGGTTCAGATTCTTGACCGAAGAGAACAGGTATTGCGGAATAGGGTAATCCACCAGGTTAAGGTTTTGTGGAGAAACCACATGGTTGAAGAAGCAACATGGGAGTCTGAAAATGCTATGAGGGAAAAATAACCTCAGTTGTTTAATAAGTAAATAAAATTGCGGGGACGCAATTTCAAGAAGGTGGGGATAATGTAACATCCCAAGGTTTTCTAAAAATAAATTGAAAATGCTTGAAATTTTGTTTAAGGTATATATTTATAAGTATCCTTTAAACATAATTTTATTTCTTCTATGTTTTGAATTTCAAGAAACTGTCATCTACAATTTTGTTCAGTATGTTATTTAGAGTCTGATGGAACAAACTTGTTTTTTGGGTGAATAGTAACATGCCCTTATGAATAGTAATATGAATAGTAATATGACCTCATGAATAGTAAATAATATTATTATTTTATTTTCCCATGGCAATAGGATAATGGGATCTTAATTAATTTTTCAATGTCACATAAAACTAATTGCACTTCAATATTGTTATTTTTCGAATTAACTGTGACCTTATTTAAAAATTAAATTAATAATATTTAGAAAATTATTTTTGAAAAATGGAGTTCATTTTTGAATTCTACACATAGAATAATGGTTGGGGTAAATTTTTGGTATTTTTCTGAAACTCTTGAATTTTCGGTGAATAGTGAAATACGGTAAAATACCGTATAATCAATTTATCAGTAAAAATGAACTATTTATGACATCATAAGTGATGCAAGGACACTTTCTTCGAAATCACATGATATTATCACTATTTAGGGCCACTTGATTAGAGATTATTCATAGTCTTGATAAAAATATTATAATAATAATTAAAATAATCTAAAATACCTCCCCTCCTCCACTATAAATACCACCCTCACTCCCCTCTTCCTCTCACACCTCTCAAGCCTTAAGCATTGTCTAATTTCTGCCAACTTCCCTCCCCATTCTTCTTCCCCACGTCCTAGAGCTGCTGGTCTCACCAAAAGACCAAAATCAAATCCCTTAAGAAGGATCTCAAGGAGAAGAGATCAAGAGGTAAACATCCTCTTTCATTTCCATTCTTTCCTTCCATTTTATGTTATTCTCTTCCTTTCCCTTTGTCTTTTGTTAAGGTATTTCATTTAATATTTCCCCTTACTCTCTAAATTTTGTATGAATGATGAGATATTCCATTCCTCTCATCAATCTTATTTTTATGAAATTTTAAGAGACGCCGTTAGGCTGCCGAATTTTTGTAAGAAATTTCTCATGTTTTCTTCATTTCAAGATTCCCTTCTCTTCGTTCTTCACACCCTCTTATCCAAGAGGCATGAAATATCCAGAATCATATATATTCTGGATGTTTTCATGTTTATGGAAAATTAAAAATCATTATTCCTCTCCTCTCTCACTTATTTAAAGAATCAAAAAAACATTGTCCATTTGTGTCGAATTACCGATATCGTGGACGATGTATTTTCAATCTCCATTAATTCTTTCAAGTCTGGTCATGAAACCATTTATATGGTTGAACCAGGTTATAATATATGTTTTATGAATCATATAAGGTTCTGGAATTCTTTTGTAATCATGATTCAAATTTATAAAACTAAATGAAGTTGTAATTATCAAAGAACCACTTAAATTATCTAAATGAACATAATTAATGTTTAACTTATAAATCATCATCAAATAAAGCACCAAAGTGATAACTGGTATAATTTATGGTACTGGAATTATTTAAATACTACTCCATTCCAATTCTGGAGTTTCAATTCCAATCAACAAGAACGATTCATCATGAACCGATTGTGAAAATCACAAAAGAACTCACCCAAAATAATGCAAGGAACAAAATACTAAGAATTAAGGGGTGAAATGAGGTTATTAAATGACCATATAAGATGTTATAAACATGGAAATATTTCTATAAAATACTAATAACACTCTTTTAACCATTATACAGGAGGTTTAAACAATTTTGAAGTAAGGCAAGCCCAAGGTAAGGGAATTCTTAACCCGATTTCCATTCTTTGGGTTAAGCTTCTACTTTTTAATTTATGTTCTACTTAAATTGTTTGTGTGATGGGTTCTGTTTATATTATGTTTAATTATGTGTATTTACAGAGTATATACATATTCCATCCACTCAATTAAGTCTCACTTCAAGTATATTATGTTTATAAGGGACTTTACTTCTAAAATCCTCTTTTAAAATTCTGTTTTATAAGATTCAAAGGCAATGTTTTTATGCTATTGTTTATGTTGTATGATTATGTTTTTGTTATTGGGAATTTTTTATGATGAAGGGTGGGACCTATATTTCCCTCCAATGCATTGGGTATGAGTAAGTTGGGGGTCGGCCGTATGGTTACTCCAAGTGTAACTGTGATGGTTACACAAAGTAAGGTAGCCGTGAGGGTTACAAATTTTAAGGTAGACAAGATGGTTACAAGATTATGTAAGTAATGACCCAATATACCTCTATGATTATAATTATGTTTGTGTGGATCTTGTGTAAATCTCATGTTACACTAAGTAAGATTTTATTGGTGGAAAACATGTCTTTTGAAAATTTTTTCATACGTCATGCATATTCATGGACTAATGTGATTTTCCTTCTTTTTCATACCTTACTGAGCTTTTGTGCTCATCCCATGTTTTAAATGATTTTTCACAGGTTAATGATGAGTAATACGAGGATGGAAGACATGTTAAATGTTGAAGAATTGTCAAGGAGTCTTGTTTGTGTTTTAATGTTTTATATTCTGAGGAAAATGGAAACTGATTTTATGGTATCCACTATGTAACAATGTGTAATGTTATGAATGTTTTGTCTTAATTCCTTAAAGCTCTAAACATGAAAAGATCCTCAATGTATAATGAAGTTTTTTCTTAAATAAATTCAAGATTTTGTATATAATAAGTGCGGGTCCTTATATAAATTTT